>CABEEJ010002810.1:0-14301 GCA_901482245.1 Timema douglasi
GACCGGACCGTCACGAGCACGACAAACCGATAGTGCTACGATCTATCGGAATATATCTGTCCCTGGCAGCCTGTGTACACCGTTAACGTTTGCGGTAACTTTACTTCCTAAATAGCAGAAATCTTCCACCTTTTCTAGTTCCTTTCAATTGCTTGTTACTTTCTTTCCTGGGTTTGTGTTTCTAGCCACCTTCATTATTTTGCTTTTTTCCACATTCATGTCCAATCCAATCAATACATTAAATTTTAATTTCTTTTACTTAAACCAGTATACAACTTCAATATAATACCATTATTAATATACTGATATATTTAGTGAAATAGTCTTTGGATTAAAAATTAACACCTGAACACGGGGATAAATTGAAGAATATTATATTTAGTTGTAGCTATAACCATAATTAACAACTACAATAGAGTGGTTATTTAATTTATCTAGTGAAAGAACTGAGCCTGTTTCTGTGTCGCAAGTTTTTTCAGTGAAGCAGATTGGATTTATGCAGACTAAATCTCCCCAAACCTTCTATTGGATGGCTAAAAAAAATTAATACCATATTCTTATATGTTTAAAAACAACATAAATGTTTGTTCAAGAGACAATACAATTTATTTACCTTCCCACATTGAGACTTGACTCACTTTGTAGCAAAAATTATTTTTCTAGTTGCCATTACTCCTTTCTTGTCCTATCCCTTTATCCCTAATCTACAGTTATCACTATTAACCTCGGGAAGAAGCTAGTCTCGACAGAGTTGTTACATTGTATGCTTGAATATATGTGGGGTTAACATATTAATAAATCGACTTTATTCATAATATTATGTATACAAACAGACACTTATACCATAAACAATACTTAACTAAATATCTTCAACTTCTAAATGCTAGTTTATTAAATCTATATGCAAGATTTTGCTAACAATTTTGGTTATTTTTATACACTTGGTAGCGCTGTGATTTTAACTCTTGTCAAAGGGTATAGCATGAAAAATGCTTTGGAAAGTTTTGGTGAAAAAGGGGAGTGGTAGGAGGGGATGTTAGTACTCGACAAAATATTTCTACATAAGTATCAAAGACAATCAGGCATGTAACTACCTTACTACCTGACTTAGAAACATTTACCCACATAGGCCTTTAGTAAGAACTATTTCATTTACAAAGAACAAAATTAATTACAGTTTATTCAACAATTGAGCTAATATTTTTTTAAATGATATTATTTTCATAAACAATCTTTTGACTGTATTGTTTAGACCCCCTGGACCTTTCTATAAATTGTGGTTATTTACTTTTAACTTTGACTCTGAAGATAATGTTTTATGTAATGTGTGCGCTAAAAATTAATTAAAACACATTTTGTTTCTATATAAGTTTTAAAATGGAAGGAGATAGCTGATAAATATGTATTGCTTGGTGTGTAGCTATAAAATCATTGATTAACATAGTATTACTAAATCATCAGCTAGACAGGCACAACATCCAAGCCTCAGCCATTAATTTATCAATGTGAAAGGGTAAACCCATATTTTCATCGATGATAAATTTTTGGCCATGCTGGGAATCGAACTCGGGACCTTTAGCTCAATAGGCAGACATACTACCTTCCGACTGAGCTAAGCTGTCAGACTCTTTTTCTATTATTTATTTTAAAAAACATTTAGAATGATATGCCATGATTTAACCAGGTTTAATATGGTCCTTGAAAGACCTGGAATTTAATGTGGCTCTGTTCAAGGCCCGGAAAAGTCCTTAAATTGCTCTGGTCCTTGAAAAGTCCTGGAATATTCAGGTTTCAATATTTATTTTTGAAATGGTTATAAAGAACGGCTGTAACGATTGTGATTTAAGATGCACTGTTGCGTGACATATCTAGCGCATCCTCTTTGATCAAGTGTTAGCTGTTGTCTGCTGTTTGCTTTACTCTCTGCTGCTCTTCCCGCTTCTTTTGTTTTATTTGTTATTGCATAATCAGCTCAGAGATAGTCGCACCCATGGAATTGGATCTCTATAGCGTTAAGGGGGAACAGTGTTAACTTCTCTGATGATAAACGCATTAGTGCTACGGTTGATGAAATACACTGTTGTTTTCTTTAATTTCCTATATTTAAAAATCTCAATTCATTTGCATTCGCCATTTTTTTATAAGTTGCTTTAAAACCATCATTTGTAATCATTCTTTTAAGATTAATTACAGCTTTGCACAAAAATGCCTACCGATAGCTATTAATTCATCTCCCATACACCTTAGCGCTTAAATTCCTGTTCTAGCCATACGATAATATTTACTGAATCTAGAATGACTGCACTAACCAGTCACTGTGACATAAGTGACAACAAAGTTAGATTACTATTTTTATAGTCCTATCTGTTCATTAAATTTAGTGAAAAGTTATTGTTTTCCATCTATTTAAAATTTGGTACACTTTATATATTCTTTTTATTGATGTGTTTAGCTCTTAGCTGTACGAGAAATAGAAGTTTTAGTTCTTAAAAAGTCCTTAAATTTATGTTTCATAATTCTGTAACACCCTGTTTAATAGAGTTGGGCCACACTGATTTACATCCATTAATACATTTTTTCCTTTAATACTAAATTACATAAGATCAACAGCTAAACTATTCACAGTTTCAATCTTCTCTGAGTTTAAAGTTGTTTGCACTTATGTCCACGGAAAATACATTGATACATGCTTTTAATTAATAGAAACAAAGTATGTTGTTTTAATATATATTCTTATTTTACCACAGTTCCAAGACCTTGAATCATGTATGCCTCCACATCGAGGCAGTCAAGTTGAAACCAGACAAACGTCTAGTACTGCCCGAGTACAACTGCCTCATGCTTTCACCTGCCAACTTGTGGCAGCAGAACCCAAACAAGTTCTTTCAAGATGTCAGCTTGCTAGGAACCATATATAGCTACCAGGTAGGTTACATAACACTGCTATAATATATTGTACTCAAGTGATACCATTTTTTAGACTCCTGTTGGCAGCTCATAGTGAACACTTTAAGTACAACTGTTGCTGTGAATATAAGTAGCATTCTGTTGCTTAATTCAAGTGATTTGTAAATTCTGCTTGTCGATCACTTAAGTAGATATGTTTAGTTTTTGTCATTCAACATATTGGTTCTTAATTTGTTGTGGATATTTTGTGAATTATATCACAGCGCTGTTTAGGTCCATGTGTAAGATTGAATGAAGGGTTGAGTCAAATTCATTAAAAAGAGCTGCAGGCTCTCTAATCAAGAAGTACACATATGATACCTTATCCACAAGGAGATTATAATCAGTTTTTAAGCATGCCAAATATTAAAAATAGGATGGACCGATAATCACCATCCAAGTATGGGCCTATCAGTTAAACTGATGATAATGATCAGCATTTGGGTCACCATTGCTTAGGCCAATCTTTTGAACTGACTGTGCTTTAACACACAAGTACTGATTGGGGAGTCATCCCTCTGTGGCAGACAGCTTGGTCCATTGTTCTATAGCTGATGGTTTTGTGTGTGTGTGTGTGTATGTAGTAGTGTACTTAAAATAAACAGTTCTTCTGTTGGGGAGAGGGGCGGGGTAAAGATGAATGGGAATATATAGGTCAGCAATTGAGACAACTAATTTGAGTGCAAAAGAGGTACTACTAAGGGTGGTGTTTGTCTCAGAGGGTTGAAAGGAGAGGTGTTTATTTGCTAGGTCAACTAGGTCAACAACTTGAGAGCAGGTGTCTGAACAATTCAAGGGGTGCAAAACTTAAGAATAAGTAGCGTTAAAAAAGAATTAAAACCAGTTCATGGACGCAGGACTAATCAGCCTTCTCTCAGTACTTAAATCTATTAAACAGCCATTAAGCTTGATTCACATGCTCCCTGAAAAATAGAAAGCAGAATCTGTGCAGAATCACACACTTTAAGTTGACTCATGATGCATTGCAACCCTTTAAAACAGCTGATTATTAACATATTTTATTTTCTAGAGGATAAACATATATTTTAGGTCTTTGTCCTGATGGTTGTTTACAAATTATAATACACATAAGAATTGCACAAAAATAACGTTTAATAAAGATGGCATACTTTATAAGTTTTCACTCAGAAACGCAAGATGTGTCGAACATGTGCTGGAAACAAATTTTAACGCGTTTTTGTCTCACTGTTGCCTGCTGTGGAGAACAATCTTTCGCTATTGACCTGGGGAGCAGGTATGCCCAGGTACCTAGCTGCTACCTTTGATTTATTAGGGTAAAGTATGATGTCCTTTCACCTTCTACCAAATCCAAGGGTCTTTTTTTCGGGCAATATACTTTTATCTAGGACTCTGCGAGTACTCTTATTTCGAACTCAAACTCGAGCTTGTCGCTTAAGCTCGAGATCGAGAGTTTTGTAGGTTCGTCAGTTTTGAGCTTCTACTTGATGTACTTAATAATCAATTTTTAAAGCACAATAGAAAGTTTAGTCTGTTTAATTGAGCTAATATCAGCATTTCCACTTTGGTTACTTAACAAATTGTTAAAAAATAATTTCAATTTTCACATTAATAATATATATAGCTTTAAAACTACTTTCGACCAGTAAATTTATTCAATATTGTTGTCCATTTTGATTTACACTAATTGAAGTTGTTCACTTGTATTGCCATGACATTGTAATGAAAATAGCTAAGAAGATTAATAAATAATTGAATGGTTCTTTTTACTATTTTGACCTGGTCCCTTTCTAAAATAATAATTTATGTTAAATTAAAAATTTAATATTAAAAATATCTTATATTAAACGTTTTCAAACTTAAGATATTTAAAACTCATATTAATTAATATGTTTAGCTACAAAACTAGCTCTAGTTTAGTTACTATTTACTTATAGAATTATGTTAACCGGTTTAAATAAAAGTTAATCTTATTTATTGAAATACATATTTTACCAAACTTTCCACATTTATATTATAAAAAGCACCTATTATTTCATATTGTTTTCTAGAAATATTATTTTTTATTTTAAAGTATGAGCATAAACTTTAATGAACATTAAAAATTGAATTGAAGTCAATTTCTCAATAAAATAATGTCTAACGATAGCCCATAGAATGCACATGTGCAACTGTGCATAAAGGAATGGAAATGGAACAGAAGACGTGATAATACACTTACACACTAAGGAATAATAAATGAAATATGAAACACTTCAAATTTCTGATTGTTTATGATTATTATGTTTTCTTATGCAGTAAAATAAGTTAGTGGAGAATATTTTGGGGAAATACAGCTTATTAAAACGTAAACTTTATTAACTTTTAATCAAGACAGTGTAGAAACTCTCTACAATAATGTAAAGTGATAGTGAAGGAAGCCAACCTGAAAGGATAGTTAGATTAGGCCTAGTTATAAACAAACAAAACACACTTCTCTATTTCTTCTTACACTTACACTTCCCACTTTTTCAAACTTCCATGGTTACACATTGTTTTGAATTTTCGGAAATATTTATTTTTCATATGAAAAGACATTAATTAAAGAGTAATATTCCCGAAAATTCAAACCAATGTGCAACTGTGAAAGTTTTAAAGAAGTGGAAAGTGTAATAGTTTAAGAAGACATGAAGAAAGAGGTGTGTTTGTTCCTATCTAGGTTAACATAACTATCCTTTCAGGTTAGCTTCCTTCACTATCACTTACTTTACATCACTGTACAGTGTTTCTACACATTTCCAAGCCATCATGCAATTATTCATTTTATTAACTTGGTTTTATAATTGTTAGTGTAATTTTAATGTCCTTAGATTATTATTATTAGCACTGTGTCTTACTACCCGTTCACGTTAAACACACGCTTATGTGTAATGGTAGAGTGATTGTGAGATGAAATAGAGGACCTACAGTTTAACGTGGAAACCAAACCACAGTGGAGGCCTGGCATTAAATGTCTTTAATGTCATAAATGTTGAAACAGTTTTAATTATTTGTTTTTGATTAGATTTTTATTTGAGTGTTCTTGTTTTTAAAATTTAATTTATAAGTGTTATTTCTAATTTTAAAACCAATATTTCCATTATTTAACTTTTTTTTTTTCAAAAGTATTTACTGTTTATGAAAATGAGTGTCATTCATATTTTAAGAATATGTATTTTAATATACTTTTAAACATTTTAAAATTATGAATAGGCCTATACTCGAACTCGACTCTAACTCGGGAGCTTTTAGAATTACTTTACTCGAATGAAAAAACCCCATCTTGCAGACCCCTATTTTTCGCCTAAGTATCTCTCAACTTCATTAGTCACTGAATCAAAGAGAGATTCGTTTTATCTATACTTACGTTATGGTTGTTGTCATTTAATTATTTGTCCGTGTTAAAATACCATTTAGTAGCGGTTCTAAAACCACCATATCTTGAAATATGTCATATTTAGTAAAATATATCTACGTTTTATCCTACCTTCAAAATTTTTCAAAAATTTGAAGGTTATTGTAGTGTATCAAAGTTGAGGCGAATAGATTAGATCTTAGACTTCGATATTTCAAAGCTTCACACATGCTTACTAATTAACTAAATTATACATCTCTTCCATTTCCTCCATACTCATAGTCGGCTCGGGGCAAACTAAACTAAAGAGTTGATGTGAACTTTCTGGGTGCGATGATCAGACTCGGGGTCTGCCAGCTGTACTGTAACCAGGATCAAAAACCGTTTGATCGCCGCTGGGGTGGACCATCTGAAGTCATGTTTAGCAGAGATCTCTTCTCCATCTTAACTTATGTTATGCAACTTCTACACCATCTTGTCCCCTACTTTATACATAATTGGTTCCCTGTCCTTGTATTGCCTGGATACTGCTTCATGTACCCTTTTCAGACATTCAAGTTTCTCAGCCCAGCACTGCACTGATGTTTGAATGGGCTTTTCTTCCTAATACTCTGTAAAGATCTCCCACTGGAGATTAATTGGCTATAACGGATGATACCCAAGTGACAGTTAAAATTGAGTTCTTCCGTGACTCATATGTTTGGCTGTGTTAAAGGCGAGTTGTAGCCATGTCAGGTTCGCATCCCACTTTCTGTTATTTGTGTGATGATATGCAATAAGTGCATTTTTCAAGTTCCTTTGGAACCTCTTCACCGGTGAAGGTTTGGGGCAATACGGCTAAGTCCTGACATGTAACTGCCTCTCCCAAAGCATATATCTTTGAACACCACTGACTGAAATTGACTCTCGTTATGTGATACAATTGTTTAAGGTAATCCAAAGTTTCAGAAGATGTTTTCATCCAGTAGTCTCACTTTTGTCTCTGCGCTCTTCTAGTGGGCATCATCTTAACATACTTAGTAAAGCCATCTGCGGCTGTTAAAAGATAGGTATACCCTTTTTTTCACCGAAGAGCGGCCCATAGAAATTTATAAACAATTTTTGCAGATCATGAAGCACCATACCCTGTCATTTTGGCTGGCTTTGCACCGGTACACGTTTTGCAACCTCTCAAATGTTCTCATATGTCCTTGTTCATATGCGCCCAATAAAACATTTTCCTCCTTTTGTTATTGTCTTAGCGATTCCTAAGTATCCCCCCCAGAGGACATTCGTGTTAGTACCTTATGATATCAGAATGTACTGCCAAGACAGCAACCTTCCAACCTGAGCTCCCTGATAGTCTGGTCAACAGAAGTTACCCCTGAATTTTAAATTTAGCCCTGGTTTCCATCCAAGAGCTCCTTACAAACCTCTCCCAGGATTGTATCATTCTTCTGTGCATACCTAATGGAAGATAAGGTTTCTGGCATTTGTCCCAAAACCCCTAGCGGCACTGGGTAACTTGTTTCATCTATACCTGTATCACTTTCTTCTTCTTCAAATATCAAGGCCGGGAATTTATCTGTACCAAACACAATTGTCTACCATTTATAGGAACCAGGCCCATTTTTGACCCATTTTTGGCAATGGGAATTCCCATATTTCCCTGGTTCTCTCTGGAATGATGTACAGCCACTCTGAAAATATATGGTGCCCCAGAAAGCCAATTTCTGACACTGTGAACCATACCTTATCAGGTCTAAACATTCATCCTGACCTTTGGAGTCTGGTGTGTATCTCTCTCAGTGTGTCAAGTGCTCTTCAATTGTTCTTAGAGTACACCACAAGGTCATCCAAATAGTTGAACAAAAGAAGTATTTTATGTCCTCAAAAATGGTGTTCAGAAGTTGCGGTGTGAGTATTTGGGTCCCTGTGGCGAGCTCAAATGGTAAGACGCAAGGAAGTCAACTAATTGGTCTCCACGAACAGTGGTATCTGGTATTGTGTACACTGTTGCTCGACCCAAGAATTGCAACACCATTTCTCTGGTGGGCATTGGCGTTTTTCTCATATTTTATCTTCTGGTTCAATTTTCTATAATCTCTAAATAACCATTTGTCCCTTTTTGTTTTATTTTAAAATGAGGAAGCAAGGGGAAGCCTATGGACTACTGGAGTGTTGTACTATATATATTTTTGTTCCTAAGATTATATATGCACTTTTAGCATCTGAAATTTGAGAGGTGCATATTAGTAGGGTTTGGATTTCAAAGGGGTTAGGTAGTCCAGCTCAAATGAGTTTGTCATTAGTTGGAACTCCCGACCTTGTTTGTCACTACATAAGAAAATTCTTCTACCAGATCTGTAGAATCTACCCTCACCAAGTCATCTACCATAACAATTGCTAGGGGTGTGCGAGTATTCAAAATTTCGAATAATTGATGGCCAAATATTCAATTCAAAGCTCCAAAAAGACCCTTCGAATAAAAAAAGCGAATAGTTGTGTCATAAATCTCTTAAAATTCCCGTCCAGACCAATATGTCTACTAGGCGAGCGTGAGACAAATAGGTAACCAGATAATCTGGTGACTCAGAGTTAACAATACGCTTGTTCTTTGTTCAATATGAGGGTACCAGATGTTAGCAGAAAGCAAGATGTTGTGGCCAGCCTAAAGGTTGGAAGAAGGTGGAAGGGGAGCTGGTGGGGAGACAAACAGTTGGGAGCCACGTCACTCGTGCTCGGTCTACTAGTGAAAGGGATTGAAATGAAACATTTAGAGAAGGAGAGAAATAGCCACTCTCCTATATTTCACAGCCCGTGAAAAAGAATGGGGAAGGCAATATTGCAAGGTCAACCATTTGAGTGCACCTGTGTCTGTTGTAAGGATGGGATATTGGAAGTAAAATATCGATATTTGATAATATCAAAATTTTTACTAAAATACTGTCATTTAATGCAAATTTGTACGCTGTAGCTTGTCGTAAACAATATTCTGGATATTTTAGGGGCCATTACCTTACATCAAGGAGATCCGTGACAAATTTAATCAGTAATACTTATGATAAAATTAAATAAAGGTATAATTTATGTAAACTACTGTCACATTGATTTAGGGAAAAATTATAGTTCTGGATTGGCCTCACTGCTTGTTGTTACATCTCCACTGTCTGCCACCAGGCACCAGTGACTGTCTGCTGTCTCGCGTCTCAGTTTGGCTGTTAGATTGACTCACTAACACCTTGTCTGGACCTCATTTAATATTACTTCCTTTATTTATTCAGTGTTTACGACATATCTATTCATTTTTATTTGTATTCATGAGTGCCGTGCGTATAACCCGAACGGGTAGTAAGACGCGGTGCTAATAATAATAATAATAATAATATTCATAAGTGTACTTCAATGTGAATTTGTGTGTCTATATTTGTGTTTATCTTGAGTAAGTATCTATTTGTGCCAGGCCACCAGCAAAATCAAAATGGTGGTTTCACTTTTTAAGAATTGATGATAAAAGTGCCAAATGCAAGACTTGTGGACGTTTAGTCAAAACATCCGGCAATACTATCAACTTGAAGGCTCATGTGGACAAAATACATCCTGCATTGTCGAAACTGGTGGCTTGCCTAGCCCTTGGGCAATGACCTAATTTCAGCACCAGTGGCAGTGGAACATCTTTTTCAGCCACAGTTCTTAAATAAGATGATATTGAAGTAAGTGATGAAGATTTACCAACTTCTCTTTCAAAACATCTTCCAAAAATGAAAGTACATAAAGAAAATAGGGAGATACAGCATCAACCGTCATCCTCTAAAGCTCCGTATTTAACTGTACAATCCACATTGGATGAGTCTTTCAGCATGTTAGCTGCTCACCGGTAAGGAGGTAAGTGCCACAGTTTAATTACAAATGCCATAATATACCTTCTATGCCATGCAGCCCTTCCTTTGTCACTTGTTGAGCATCAAGCTTTCCTTAAGTAGTTCAAAGTAGTGGCTCCACACTACAAGGTTCCATCTCGCAAAACCATTAAAAAATATGTTTATGAGAAATATAATAGTGCATCGGAGGTATTTAAGTCAAAATTTTCAGCTATGGAAAGTTTTTCTTTCACAACAGATATTTGGACCGAAACCCTTCAGACAAGAAGTTTTTTGGGCATTACAGTACACTATTTGGAACAGGATAATTTGACTTCTTGTAACGTAGGAGTTTTTGAAATGGACAAAGGTCACATTGCAGAATACATTTCATTAAGAATTCTAAATATCTTACAAGAATGGGCCTTGAAGAGGGAAATGTTACACTTAGTCGTTACAAATGGGGTGACAACATGGTTAAAGCTATGGATATTACCTTTGGAAAGAAAAAACATGTATGTTTTGCCCAACTTCTCAATTTGGCCTCTTATTGCTCTGTTGAAGCTGTGCCAAAGTTGGCTTTACTAATTGATAAGGTAAAAAGAGTGGTAACTTGGTTCAAACAAAGTGTTCGAGTCTCTGATGAACTGAGGGCAGAAAGCAATCTGAAGCTTATAAAATGCGTAGACACAAGATGGAACACTACATTTGAAATAATTAAAAGGTTTCTCAGCCTTAACCCAGTCCTCAACAACATCATTCATCGTCACACATCTGCCCCAAGCATGACATCGGCTGCAGAGAATCGAGTCTTGCAGGAAGTCATGCAGATACTTGAGCCCCTGAAAGCCGCTACGAACCAATTATCAGTTGATAAGTTTCCGACCATCAGCCTCGTTATACCCATAGCTACCAACTTGCAAAACAAAATTTCTAGCTTCTCCCCTACATCCAATGTTGGTATCAAGCTGAGAGAGGCAATCTTAGAAGCAAAGAGAAAATGGCTTAAGGTTGAACATATTCCGGCCCTAGCCATTAGTACATTGTTGGACCCTCGATGGAAGACTTTATACTTTAGAGAACCTGAGTCTACCACCAAAGTCATCAGAGAACTAAAAGAAATGTTGAAAAATGCTTATTCTCCTAAAGGTGCTCATGGCCAAAGTTCTTATTCTGACTCTGGAGAAGCTGCAGCATCTTTCTTTGGTGATCACACAAAAATTGTCCAAAAAACATGGAAACAATGGAGCTCTCTAGATGGTGCAGGTTCTGAACTCCCTAATGAACTTGTGCTATATTTAAGATCCCCTGCAGAAGCTGATACCAGCAAATTCCCTCTTTCCTTATGGAGTAGCTCAACAGGGACGTATCAAGATTTGAGTAAAACTGCCAAGCGATATTTGGTGTCTACCACAATATCTGTGCCATCTGAAAGAATTTTCTCACAAGTTGGGGGAATTACAAACCCCTCAAGAAATCGAATGAAGGTAGAAACGCTCAACAAACTTCTGTTACTCCATTCACTTGGAGAAGAGTACTTCTTTTAAATAAATCTAATTAAACGTTGATAAATGTCAATTCAATTTTTTCTACTTATTTATTTATGTAAATGATTTTATACTTATGTTTTAATTTTTAACTTTATATTGCCTATTCTATTGCCTAAAACTTTGACTTTGTCCATTTTTATAAATAAATATATTATTACAGAGTGTATTTTTGTTTAAATCTCTTTCTCACCCTCCATTTTATTCTTGTTCTAAAATTGAGAAAATTGATATTATCTAAGAGAAATATCAATATCACGATATTATCGAAACTTAAATATCGATGTCAAAATATTGAAAACAAAATATTGATATTTCAATGTTATTGATATCCCATCCCTAGTCTTTTATTAGCAAACAGGGAGGCGACCAAGACAGAATAGAGATTATAAGGGGTGTCAAGCCTAGATAACATTCAAGGAGTATCAAAACTAGAGACAATTTAAGGGGTGTCAAACATTGATACCATTTAAAAGATTTCAAACCTAAATAAAAAACATTTAAGGGGTGTCAAACCCAAAGAACATTCAAGGGGTTTCAAACCTATATACCCAAGCTTAGATAAAATTTAAGGGCAGTCAAACTTAGATACCATTTAGAAAAAATCAAACCTCAAAAACATTTAAGGTGTGTCAAAACTAGATAATATTTAAGGGGAGTCAAACCTAAATACCATTTAAAATGTTTTAAGACTAAAAAACATTTAATGTGTTTAAAGCTTAACGAACATTTAACCAGTGTGTCAAGACTAGAGAACATTTAAAGGGGTCAAGAACTAATTCTCTCATTCATTACTGTTGTGTTATTTTATTAAATTTATATTTGTATAATATGAATGTGGGAGAGGTATGAGTGAGACTTAGTATTAACATTCAGTATACAGCCGGTCCCTGTGATGGATGGAGTGAAGGTGTCGCTTATAGGGTCAGTTGGTGGGCTTGGTAGATTGATGTGCAATAGTACCGTCTGGCTCAATGAGGAAAGCACTCCTAATTTACCGAGTAAACCTTTTCAGTGCTGCCTAGGTTTTCATCTGACAGTGGTATTGTTTAGGATCGAACCAAACTTTGGATTGAGTACTAATCATCACACAAACAAAAGCAGGCCTTGCACATCATCAAATGAAAACTAAACCTAGAAATGATGAAAGAATCAAAATATGGCCATGTTTATTAATCACACCATTATTTTACCACTTCTATTAATAATAATAATAATAATTACTACCACCACCACCACCACCACCACCACCACCATTACAAATCCAAGCAGNGTTTCAACTTTTGGTTTCTTTAGAAGCGTCATGTTACTATGGTAACCAGCCCCTTACAGTGTTGTCTATGTTTACCTTCATTTTCAACATTCATTGTGTTAATAAAGTATGTCTGGCCCATAGTGGTTTTGCGAGGATGAGGGGAAGGGGATTGCATTCACAATAGACTTACAACAGACACTTGGATAATAAATGCAGGCACGAGCACAACCACTTGCTAAAGGAGGGGATGGGGGAGTACGAGTCCCAGGTTATTGTTTTTACAGTTTTAGGCAAACCCTCACAAACCAGCAGAGTTAGTTTCATGTCTATGGGCCTGGCTTTGATCAAAAAGGTCAGGGCTCGAATGTTGGAGTACCAGCGGGTACAATGGTATTTCATATTTAAAAATATATTGGACACATTTAAATATACTTTATCAAATGGTGGTCCAAATAAAGACATTCTAATTTTGATAAGTATAATTTCAACGTTGTTATTAGATTTATAGCTCCTTACGTGACTTATTTTTTTTTTCTTCTTTCTTTGGACATCTTTGTCCCCAAAATAATAGATTAAAGTTAGATTGAAAATCGAAATATATTAATTTGTCCAAATATTACAAAGAAACAACCAGAAATAGTCATCGAATTTCTCTTTTTATCTTGAAACGTAAAGAGCTTAGTAAAAGATACATAATATATGGTTTTTAGATTATGTCAATATACGGTGGAACATAAAAAACACAAAAGCTCTACAATGAAAACACTTTGGTAATTAGTTAGTTAACTACAAACACGACATTTGAAGTAGGAATGTAGGCAACGCGAGAAAAAAAAATTGTTTAGTTTTTATATAAAAAAAATTTGGCCTAAATAAATAAAATATGGTTCAATAGAAACATGAAGTTTAATTTTCTTCACATGATTATGTCAATAGTTGTTGGATATCTCTCATAAGCATGGCGGTATTACCTAAAAAACCTTTTAAATGAAGATAAAAAGTTGTTATTAAATTCCAGGACACCATTGATAGATATTCAAGAACTATCAATATCACCATTGGGAGAAAATTAAGCTCCATGTTTCTATTAAAGCAATATTCTATTTATTTTGACCAAAAGGTTTTGCTATATAAACTGAAAAACACAACTTTTCTCGCGTCTCCTACATCTTCACCTTAAGGCAAAAAAGCTCCTTGAACTTAATCATGTTCATCTTGAAGTATTACAATAGCAATATTGATACCTAAATAAATAAAATGAATAAATACAATATTTACACAAAATAATACATATAAGACTCAATTAAAAATGATATTTGTAAAAATTTAACCATTATAATGTACACATTAATTTCATGGGAT
>CABEEJ010002810.1:20571-49321 GCA_901482245.1 Timema douglasi
CACACTCCTCCCTGATGAGTTCCGATAGAATGAAACCTAGGTCGGGGGATTGGGCGGTGACGATCAATTTTCTTTAAGAGACAACCATTACCTCTTTGTCCATTGGCAGCAGTGTAAAGTGTGAACTGTGTTCTTCTTTTCATTGTAAAGGCCATATTGTGTTCGTCCTCCTTTTATGTGGTTCTATCCACCTTTCCTATACCTTCTTCCAATAGTCCAGTCAACAAAGTAAAAATAGGGGAAATAATTCGTGTAGTCGCAAATTTTTGTACAGCGGTAGGGGGGAGTACCTTGAATAACATACTAAAAATCCTGACGGTTGGGGGGTGAGCGGGTGTGTGGGGGAGCGTTTAAAGTAATTCTTTCACGTTATTCTTGTATAACTCGAAAACCGTGGCCTCTAACGAAAAAGTGTCCATGTACAAAATTAAACTACATTAAATTCCCCACAAAAAAGATCTTAATTCATTTTTTTTCTAGGATGAATTGCTTATGATATGCAGGTGATGGAAAAATCGCGGATTATTAAAAATAGTGTTTTAATGGTATAAAATTAATGTTAAATGAACTTAGAACAGAACAACTACATTACTTATTAAAAACAAACCTCTTATCTTGAATGTGTAAATCTCAAAAATCAACAATTGAATCATCATCATTATCATAATCATCTTGAAGATCAAGTAACGGTGCACCATTCGTACATGTACCATGGCACGTGCCGCACACCATGGAGCATGGAATGCTGACTTTTCGGCATCCACATCGTCCCCCACACCCAGTAGAACACCGGCAAAAGATGTTGTTCTGTATCACTTCAGGTGCTACTGGGTCTTTGGTTGTTACAGGGGTGAGCGATCCATCCTACCCTCGGTTCCATCCCCATTCGGTCGGGGTTAGCGGGTTGTTGAGCCATTGCTGTATCTGTAAGTAAGTAACTGAACCACTGTAAGTAACAACAAATAGGGTTGTAAAAATCATTAAATAAAAACAGTAAGTTAATAAAATTAATATAACCTACCTGTAAATAAACTCTAAAAGAGTGTTGCTGCGCAGCTCCTGTGGTTGGTGGTTGTGAGGTGAGGTCTGGTTTTGGCTTCGTTGATGCGTTTAGGAATGCAGCATACTGGCGTTGATTCAGGTCTTGCTGATCTGAATTCGTTTAGTACATTTCTAAAAGCATCTTCTCACCAGCTTGTGCGACCTTGTCTGCTGGTGTCGAGGGGTTAGTAAAAATGTCTGATATTGTCCTCAATTGCCTAGGGATCTTGCTGAACAGCTTAACCATTCCTCCTTTACTCTTGTTGTAAATGGCGGAGGTGGTGTCACACCCACTAAAGGCACGGAGAAGGAGGATGGTTTCAGCAAAAGGAAGTTGTTGTAGTTTGTTTGTTGAAAACAATTTTGATTCCACCTTGCCCCTGGCCGGCTTCATGAAGTATACGTTACTCCTTGGTCATGCAAAAGCAATGAGTAAATCAATCAAGTTGACATCTTCCTCTATTATTGTGACAGTGGGATGTAGGGCAGCTTTCTCTAACCCACATCTCACTATAGTGTCATCAGCATCCCCTGTAGCAAATACTGTTTTTATTCCCCTCGCTGCCATTTTGTCACTGAGGAGTTGAATAAACCTGGTTTTGTTATTCTCGTTTGCGAGAAAATGCTCCTGTTGAACAGTGACATTCATGCTTTCATTAAAATTAATGTCAACTGAAGTTTTTGTTAGACCCCTTCTCTTCTGCTCTGCTCGTTTTGTTTCTACTGTTGACGTCGCCATAACCATTGAAAACCATAATACAGTTTTGGCCGTAATTATTATTATTATTATTATTATTTAGCACCGTGTCTTACTACCCGTTCGGGGTATATGCTTTAAGTACTAATTACGCTTATGAATTAGGAATTGGTAAGGTTGAACTAGAGGAAGTGAACCCGCATTTGCGTGGAGGGAGAATGGATAACCATTTAGGAACAACCCCCCGCCCAATTCACCCGACCGAGATTTGAACCTCGATTTCCCCGTCCTCGGCAGTTGAGCTCAGCACGACTAGCGCGTTAGCTAACTACGCCACTGAGGCGGGTTTTGACCATAATGTTTGAGTACTTATGCTATGTATTGATCGCAAAGTACAGAAATCTTGGTACCCATATCCCATTTCATGCGGTGAAGGTTTCATAATTATCCTCTGGAAAAGCATCGTAGAGAGAAGACTTCTTTTATTTCCTCACTACCCCTTCATTAAAGAGAGCCAACGGGAATGGAGATAATTCATATTCTATAAGCTGTGCAACATCTTCATCACTCTTTTTTGCAATGGCAGTTCTTTGGAAAATGGTCAGAGGGTCTACAGTCACTGTTTCACCAGTTCACTTTTACGGCATTGCTCATACTAGCCAATGACAACACAAGATTCTTCTTAGGCTGTTTTATGTCATCAAAATTACAACCAACAAAACTTGGCATGGTTGTGGTATACCAATTTCTAGGGCTCAGTGACTATTTGTTTTTGAGTTTCCGACTATCCCTATTGACAGACACATAAGTGAGTTTATTTTCAGAAAAGGAGGATGGTCATTGAACCATTCATAAACCTTTGCCCGGTCTTGCCCATCCCTATTTTGCTGTGATACCCGGAAATCAACATGCTGCTCCCCACTTGAAAAAATCACTCTAGTAAACTCCTCTATTGATGAGCAGATGGCGGTTGATCCGGGGGACCCACCAACCCACTTCGTTAGAACAGAATCAGTTATTCCTCTTCCTCGCGTCAGGCCACCTGAACTTTTCATGGAGCGCATTAGAGTCTGCTCTATGGTCATGTCTGACCAAACCCCTGCCCAACGTGAAGCAGTTTGATTTATGGTGAAATAACACTTATCTGCAAAATCCTTGAACACATGTGGGTGGCTAGTTTTCAATGATAGCATGTCTTAAACGTAAAGATGGGCACATTTTGCATATTGAAAATGACCACTTGCATGGAATAATGGTATCATTTTCTGAACACAAGCCAAGTGGCCATTCCAATCACCACGGCGCTCAGAATCTATGAACTTCTTCATCAATGAAACCATGTTAAAATATTGCACCCACAAAGCAGCGGAATAGGATCATTTTTGTAGGAAATTTAATGTAGTTTAATTTTGTACATAAACACCTTTTCATTAGAGGCCACAGTTTTCGAGTTATACGAGAATAACATGGAAGAATGACCTTCAAATGCTCCCCCACCCCATCGGTCAGGATTTTTAGTATGTTGTTCATGGTACTCCCCCTTACAACTGTACAAAAATTTGTGACCACACGAATTATTTCCCCTATTCGACCTTTTTTGGTCTTGGTTGACTGGACTACAAATATAATACAATTCTTATATATTCTTATTTTATTATCCATGGAAGAAGGTACAGAAAAGAGGGATATAAACTAGAGATGTGCGAGACTTGAAAAACTCTCAAATAAATGAGGAAAAAAGTATCTCAATCTCAACTCAAAAGTAAAAAATGAATCTTGAAAATTCAAGAAATTTGAAAAAACAAAAAAAGTGAAAAAATGAAAAAGCAAATAAGTACCCTAAAAATGTACAAACCAAATAGAGAATTGATTAATTTTAATAATATTATGCTTAGCCAATAATAGACAACACTTTGACCCCCAAAACAGCCTTCATTAAGAAATGTTTTGGTTATAAATATGCAGGGTGACCTGGTGGTCTAGGGGTAAGGTTTCGGACTTCTGTGCTGGGGGTCCGGGGCTTAATCCTCGGTCCCGACAGATTTATCTGATTATCAAACCCTTCCTTCACCTCTGACAAGATGTGTATTAATCACAACTTGTGAATGTGGGGAGTGCCAGGCCTCCACCGTGGTTCGAATTCCACGTTAAACTGTAGGTCCTTCATTTCATCTCACAATCACCCTAACATTTCACATTAGTGTAAGTGCACATAGCCCGAAAGGGTAGTAAGACGCAGTGATGATGATGATGATAATAATAATAATAATAATGTTGTGCAGGTACACTACCTCTAAATTTAAACCTTCCCCATCCCTAACTCAGTAACAAAATCATTAGATATACATATAACCTGAACAGGTTGTAAGATGCGGTGCCAAAATAATAACTAAAACATGTTTTTCTTGTAAATATGGTTTTACAATATGAAACTTTGACATTATAGACTGTTCACTACAAAATTAAATTATAAATGGTATACACCATTTTATGATCCAAAATCGTAGCTCAGTTGGTAGCGTGTCCATCTACTGAGCTAAGGGTCTCAGGTTTTATTCTTGGTATGGCCGAAAAATTTATTGTTGATGAAATATGGGTTTACCCTTTCACATTGATGATGAATTAATAGCCGAGGACTGTATGTTTCTCCCTGTCCTATTCATAAGTTGGATTATAAGGCATATGAAACTGAGCCAGGCCACAGGCTGGAAACAGTAGTGGATGTAAAAAAATATATTTTCTGAATGGAATTTAAAATGTGTATAAGTTATATTTGTTTGAATAAACTCTTGATAATCCAAAACAAGCACTAACCCAAATGTTAAAAAGGAACTTTATTATTCTATAAATTATATAGCCATTTAATTAAACATAGTTTACATTTTGGTACTTTCAGTCTCATTATCCTGTCCAAGTATATTTTCACATTCTCGTCTCAATATCATCTTGAATAGAAAAAGTGGTTTTCACATATCCCTAAGATAAATAAAATATAATAGTATGGTATTATGTAAGGTTTCACACTTTTGTTTTTATCCCTTCATTTAATTGATTAGTTACTGAATAATTACATTTATGACAATATAATTTGTAATAAATAAAATGATAGAGCACAAATAAAAGTAAAAACATTAACACATATTTACACAGGTTTTTACTTTTATTTGTGCTCTATAATTTTCTTATATTCTATAATTTTATTTATTACAAATTATTTTTGCTCAATGAACTTTATTTCAAACATGTATGATAAAATATATGAATCATGTTTCATATATTTTCTACATTTAAATGGGAAACTATTAGAAATAAAATAATGTTAGAAAAGTAACATTATAACAACCTTGATAAACTTTAAAATATAACACATCAAAGTGGGAATTACTTAATATAACAGAGAAGAGATATTAACACATCTATTTAATAGACAATTATTCAATTTGAGTAATACTTTAATATTTTTTTTCTTCACTATTTTAGCAATTTAGATATCAGGTCAACTATTAAGATATGATGCTCTAGTTGTATGTATATTATCATAAATGTTTCAGGACGGTTCCAGTACAGAAGGGAGTGATATATCTTCCCGCCTGAGGCATGTGGGTTTAGACTCGTGGCACAACCTTTCTCCTTACCACTGGCCTTCCATCTTGTCTCTGTACAATGTATCACTAGCAGGGCAATACATCAGCATCCTGCCGTGCATGCGCATTTCACATGTGGTCACCCCAGACCAGGCTAGGCACCTGCGCAATCCCGAAGAAAAGGCTCAACACTTTGAATGGCAGTCACTTGCAGCAGCCCTTGATCCTCTAGATTTTTCTCGTAAGTTTGTTTTTCCACTTAGCATCTATTGTTTATTATGTGTGTCAGCTTTGTTTAGTGTTTATTTCTTTGTGTGAATATCTTTGTATTAGGATATTCAAGTTTCAATGATCCAAGAGAATATCTAATTTTAGGTTAAATTTTTACTTATATTTTTAGATAGATTTTTTTTATAACATATCAGGAATGAAACCCTCACATTACTTGAATCCTTAAGGATATTTTCTATTCGAGGATTCGATTAAATATCAAGTATGAGACTTAAATCCTTATAATAAAAAGTTTCAATATTCCAGAGGAAATTTGTTTTAGAGTTCTAATACTGCTTATTGTTGGTCCAGAACTATATTCCGTTCACGATAGGTTTTTACTTGGATGACAGTTAGAAAATCATTTGTTAAGTAGAATAAAACTATAAATAAACTTTGTGTTCGACCTCAAATAAATATTAGAGATGGGCCACTCGAATCTTCGAGTCCTCGAATCCACCGAATCCTGGCAAGTATTCGAGATTCGAGGATTCGGTGTTTTACTGGATTCGATGATCGAATCTTTCACCTCATAATCAAAGCATAATATCTTGAATTCAAAAATTACTTAGTTAGGCCTACTTGAAAAACACTACTTAATCCATAATATTTATTTTGTCAGAGAAAAGAGATAATCATTAATAAAATATTCTTTAAAAAATAAAAATAATCATTAGGTGTGGAAAATCTTACATGCCTAGTACCCTACTCTCCCTCCTGTATGGGAAACTTGGACTCGACCGTTTCGGCACATGCCCACTTCTAAAACTTTCACCCCACGAACAATCTTGTAAATATTTAATGACCACATTAAAACTCTTCAAAAACTGAAAATTAAAACTAGAATTACAAATAAACTCGAAATAAATAAAACAAATTATGGCTTTTTAAAAATTAGAAATAAGAACACATTACACACGATATTAAGTCAGCCGCCATGACATATTATGTTTACTCGCCCGAGTGATGATTAAAATAAAGATACTGTTACTTCTTACTAGCCAACTGGTTTTAATTATCTACAACTACGCAAAGAACCCCTATTTATTGCATACGATCCTTAAGTTAGACATTTTGTTGGGTTTCATGAAAAATAAATACTGTCAACAGTCAGACAGCGATAAAATTGTTTATTTATCTCTACCGGCCTAGTATCGTATCGTATTGTATATCGATTGTTTGTTTAAAATCGATTCAGGTAACCTGATCACCTAGTAAGCGCTCTCGAGTTTTAAGGATCAAATAACGACTTGCTAATCCATTATTTGTTTTTAAATTGATTTTAATTTAGAGTTTAATATTTTTTTAAATATTATTGAAGTAATTGTAGAAATATTCAAACGTAGTCCTGCCTTATAACATGGGAATGAACATATTGTAGTCGAAAATATGTTCGTGCTTTAAATAGAATGTATTCTCAGAAATCGATACATCGCAAGAATCGATGTTTTCTACGCGAAAATAGATAATGGATGTATAAGAAGATAATAAAACAACTTAGGTATTATTGAGTTAATTATTTCCAAAGTATGTTTAGTTGTTAAACATGTTTTAATCTTTATTAAAAATATCCGTTTGTACTTTTATTTTTGCTATCTTAATACAATAAAATATCCTTTAATGATGATTAAAGTTGATCAAAGGATAACTAGGCCTAATCTGTTTATTTAACATATTATTTTTATAAACTTAACTCATTCTAACAACACTTTTAAAAATAACTAAAAGACACTCAAATTTTAATTTATTTGATTTTTAAACATTAATAAGAGTCTAGATTGTTTAATTTGGCTGGATTTTAACCTGTATTTTGTGAGGGGTGGTTGGGGTTAATTAAAATTGAAAGCACAATTGAAATAAATTTCAATTCACAGCTTAGACATATATTGTGTAATGTAGGTCTATTTGTAAATAATTAAAATTTAAAACGATTTGCTAGGATTCGGATTTGAGATTCGAAAATAAAATGTAGATTCGGATTCGAGAAATAGTGGATTCGACCCATCTCTAATAAATATATAAATAATATTGGCCTAAATTACTGTGGTTAACTATCACATTAATATATTACCATTTGTTTTCATTACAGTCATCCAAAGTGATAGATGTCAGCTGTTGGTGTAGTGATATATTAGGGACTACTTCTAGTAACATTTCGAGCTGTCATCCAGGTAAACTTATCTCGTGAATGACTTATAATTATAGGATGAACTTAACCAGGCCCTAAACCAGAAATCTAACACCTAACTGAATGTATGAATGTTATAATGAATAGATTATAAGAAAGAATGTTAACATCTAGTTACTATTTGTATTTTCTATTGTTCTATAATATTTCCTCTTATGTTCATTATTTTTTTCGAAGATTCAGATTCACATTAGAGATTTGTTATTTGAAGGTAGATTGGAGATTCGGATTTGTAAAATAGTGAATTTAACCCAACTCTATTATTTATTGATTTTAGTACAACCTTTCATATTGGCCCAAAAATAGGACGGCCTCGAATATAAAACGACTTTAAAATTTTGAGGTGTTATATATGAAAAATAAACTGTCCTGAATATAATACCGATCTGACATTATGACAGTAACAGAGATAAAAATTTAACAATTTTGACACACCTATTAAAACTAAAAGTTAAATGAGAATAAACTTACCTTAGTTATTATTTAAAGCTACCAGTTCTCATTCACAGATTTGCGATAGTTGATATTTTTACCCTTAACACAGCACAAACTAACACTGACCTACTGAATTAACAGTTCACTGACAGTGAAGGATCCCGCCGGTACAGTCCAAGTATGCTACAAAATATACCTATGTAGGAATCTGCTGTTTTTTTCAGCAACAAATCTTAGGATACTCATATAATATAAAGTTTTCAGAAGGGCATTTTTAGAAGAAAAACATTGCATTATATTCGGGCCAATACAGTAGCTATAGGAAACCTAACAATTAGACCCTGAGTGTATGTTTTTTGTTTTTTTTTACATCAGCTTTAGAATTAGTCCAGTGAAGTCAACCTCTTATGTTAACCATGTTTGGATCTGTATTCAGGATTTGATTTGGACTCAAGGTTCAAATTTGTTAAGTAAGGTAATTAGGACCATCTTTCCATCTTTAATTTATATTAGGTATGTTTCACTTAGGTTCTAAACCTATTTAGTTTTGCCAATTATTAATTTTAAAACCAGAATTGATTATATATTTTTTTAAATGACATTTTGTTAAATACCTATAATGAATTGCTCAATAGTTGCCAAATAAATAAATTTTAAATTTTCATATACAACTTTTACATGTACAAAGTTTTTTTTTTAGCACTGCGTCTCACTACTCGTTCGGGTTGTACACTAAATTATTAATTACGCTAATGGATTAGGAATTGGGGAGGTTCAATTTAGAGGAAGTGAACCTGCATTTGCATGGAGGGAGAGTGGAAAACCATTTAGGAAAAACTATCTCCAGTTCCCCCGACCAACATTTTGTCCTCTATCTCCCCATCCTCGGCAGTCAGACTCAACATGACTAGCGGGTTAGCCAACTACGCCACCGAGGCGGGTACAAAGTTTATTAAATTTATTATCAGGGATATATGGCATGTTATAATTTATTAAGATTAGTTTGTGTTATAAATAATATTATATTTGTAACAGAAAATTTAAATAACAGAACTGTTATTGAAACCAAAATTTCTAACATTTTGTAACTTTCATCACTGATTGATAGGTTAATTTGTACATAGAAAACTAAGCAGATGGATTGAAATTCCATACATTTACAAAAATAATAAGTCTTTAAACTGATTAAAGTATATTAAAAAATTGACTAGTGTTGAGATATTTTTATAATTAAAATGTAGAATGTTAGATAACACTAAAAAACCAGTATAAGTAAATATTTTAACTATACAAAAGATTATATGTACACAAGAATTGCCTACCATGGTAATTTTAAGAACTGAAAATGTTGACATTTTAATTTAAAATGATCAAAAATAAAATATAAATGTTAAAGAAAAGTATTTATGAAGAAATTTTAATAAATCGAGAAATGATTAATTACATTTGGAAATATATATTACCTTATCGGGACACTTTATACAAATCAAAATGTAGCATTAAGGCACGTCACAATCAATAACAACATAGCACAATTGAATGTTGCATGTAAAGTAAAATGTCATACATTATAGACCATAAATATTGATAATAAGTTGTAATATTACAAAAGTTTAAATGTAAAAGTCAAAGAATTAAAAAAAAAAGCTAATTATGCATTAGGAAATATAAACATTTAGAACTGTAGAATTTAATTTCTTATTTCCATATAGATTGTTGTGTCATTTCTAAGTCATAGTTTATAAGTAATTCCATGCTCCTACATGTTTCGGTATATGAATACCATCTTCAAGAATGAATTTTACTGAAGCACAGATGTTAATTCTTTCATCGTGAGTTTAACAATCTATCCACCTTTCCTGTACCTTCTTTCAAATCTAATACAAATACCTCAAAAAGAGAAAAGAGGTTTTCCTTAAAGAGCTATATTATTATTGATCATTAGAACCTAACTCACTAATGCAATTATGTTTTCACTGCCAATAAACTAATATTTGAACATAATCACAAATTAATTATTAATAATGACTGACAACAATTACTAAACGCCTTGGTGTGATTATTGATGAAAATCTTAATTGGACAGATCAGGTAACTTCGATTTGCAAGAAATTGTATGCCTGCTTACATTCACTGAGAAGACTAAAGAATTTTCTCCCAGAAAATGTACGACTTATCCTTGTCCAGAGCTTAATAATGCCACACTTCGACTACTGTGACGTAGTATACAATGACTTAAGAGACGATCTAGCAGAACGACTACAACGACTACAAAACACATGTGTTCGATAAATGTTTAACTTAAAATGGCATGACCACATTTCTAAGTATTTTAATAAACTGGGTTGGCTAAGAATAAATCAAAGGCGAAGGCTACATATATTAATATTGCTTCACAAAATATTATCAACATCTCATCCTTAATACCTATCCTCACGGTTACTATTTCTGAAAGATAAACATAGCCAGGCTACTAGATCAAAATCCACTCTACAGATGTCTATTCCCATACACAAATCTCAAACATATGCTCGTTCTTTCACTGTCCTGGCATCACAGGCTTGGAACAAACTAGATAACTCTACTCATCATCTATTATCCCCTTCGAGTGTGCGGTTAAGCAATTTATCTTGTCTAATAAGCTAAACTGAGTTCTTGAAACTACTTGAGCATTAAATGAGTGTATGAAGGAGTGTGCAAATGTTTTTCTACTTATTTGAATATTTCTTTATTAAATTGTATTTCAATAAATGTAATAGTGTATGTTGTATTCAACACTGGTTAAGTGGAAGAGAAGGATAACACCTTAACTTTGCCAGATAAATAAAGGCTATTATTATTACTATTAATTTGCCTCGGTGGTGTAGTTAGCTATTGTGCTAGTTTTGTGTTGAACTAGACTGCCGATAACAGGGAGCTTGAGGTTCGAATCTTGGTCGGGTGAACTAGGGTGATTTTTCCTAAATGGTTTTCCGCTCTCCTCCACACAAATGTGGGTTCACTTCCTATAAAATTCAACCTTCCCATTACATAACTCATTAGCATAATTAGTACTTAGTTGTATAACCAGAACAAGTAGTAAGACGCGTTGCTATAAAACATTTTTTAATAATAATAATTACATTATTAATTTCAATGATTTATAAAATATAAAATTATTGTTTTTAATTGTGTCAATAGCTTAAAAAAATAGATTCGCTTCTTTCAATACACAGTTTTGTTATATATTTAGCAAGTACTATTAACATCAGCCAAGTACAACCCTTTTCTTGCTTTCGACTGTAAGTTACTTCTTTTTTTAGTTTATTCTGCCACAATATATTCAGGATTGCGGTTGGGCATTGAGCATAGATAACGTGGATCTACAAGTTCCGGAAGTAAACAATCAAAATAGAATGCAGAAAGTTATATCACTATTTCTATTTCTCAGAATTGGTCATCATGTTTGATTTTTTTAAATCGTATTTATGGTTCAACTAGTGTCCATACAACCACTATGCAATACAACCGGCATGTTACATAGAGCATATAATGGCATTATAAAACACTAGGAACAAATGGGAAACTTGCGCCTGATGAACTTTGAGTTTCAAATAGTCTGTTAGTAGCAGTCCAGGTAGAGAATTGAAAGATAAACAAACCCTCCTACCTCTGAGTGATATCCATCATTGGCCAACTACCTGTATTTAATGGGGCTTTGCCAGGAATAAAAGGGAGGTAAAATGACCTATCTCCACTGCAAGTTTAAACTTCCAATGAATGCCAATTTTTATCAGCGTTTATTCAGTTAATTAATATAAATACCCAAATGTGATTAAATTGTTGGAAGCATAAAATATCTGTGCAGAACATCTGGTCAGGGAAAATTTAAATTCCTTTTTAATCTCATTGTTTTAAGCTCAAACATGTATATTAATTTCTATTTAACTATTTTTCAAATTACTAGGAGTTTTTATTTAAATTTGGATGACTACAACACTTTCAGCATAAAGTTATCTTTAGTTTGATATGAGAAAGAAATTTCTATTATTCATGGTTGTTGTGATATAAGCTTTTGACGATTAGTCTAATGGGTGTAATGCGGGTTGTATGTTGCCCCGTTTTTTTTAAGGTTCTTAGAAATGTTTTTGTTATACATATTGTTTCTTGATATCATACTTTGACATTATAAATTGTTACATTATAAAATTAAACTATAAATGGTATGCATTGCAACCATCACCATTTAGCATATGAAACTGCATTCAAAATGTGTTGAGTATCTTAAATGTTTGAATAAAGTATAAAATAATCCAAAGCCAGCACCAGCCCGAATGTCAAAAGTAACACTATATACTCTATATTTTCTTTATTAATCACAATTTATATCTTTCTACTTTCAAGGGAAGTTTTCTTGTCTTGATATTTGTCTTGATATTTATTCATATTATCATCTCAAATTTTAAAAATTGTTCTTGCACATCGCTGCAATTAATTACACAAACTAAACGTTGGATATAAAAAAAAAAAATATTTGGGTATAATACCCTAATCTTATATTATTTCTATAACATACATAAAGCTAGAGTACATACAGTCAAACTACATCCTCTGATTTAGTACCGGACAAAACTTAACTGCTAGTCAATTTGAACTTGGATGATCTTATCTTTTCAATAAAAACAACCTTCTTTAAGTTGGATCCAATTTTTAACATTTTAGTAATCTAATGCATCTCTTAATACATGTTAGAAAGAATTCCTCTTTACAGTTATTATTATAAAAAAAAAATCATTTGAACTTTAATTTTGAAACAAATATGAATATCTAGAGAAGTAAGCAAATCAAGAGTTCTTAGTTTCTTAACATTTTGTCTTAAAGAAGGTACAGTAAAGGTGGACAGAAACAAAAAAAAATGAACACACAATATGGCTTTTACAATGAAAATAAGAACACAGTTCATATTTAATAGTGCTGCTGTTGGACAAATAGGTAGTGGCTGGCTGTCTCATGAAGAGAATAGATTGTTACTTCCCAATTCCCTGATAATCCCCTAATCTAGGTTTCATTCTATCACAGAAGGAAGTGTGAAACCCACAACACAATTTCCTAAAAGAGGAAACAAAAAACATAAGGGAAGCGAAAGGAAATTGGTAAAGAATAATAAGACACTTAGATAGGAACATGTAAAAGGAATAAAATAAAGGACAAACACAGGAAATGGACATTAGATGTGAATATATAGCTGTTTAAGGAAAACTTATTTTCGTTTTATTGGACAAATGGCAGCGGTGTAAAGTATGAACTTCGTTCTTCTTTTCATTATAAAAACCATATTGTTTTTGTTCCTTTTATATGTTTCTGTCCACCTTTGCTGTTTCTATTTCCAAATAAAATACAATTACTTCATAATACAAAAATGGTTTTCCTTATAGAGCTATAATAACATTTTGCTGTGCTATAAGTTTACGCGGCTGGTCTCATACTCACAATCGACGACGTTGAAATCTTGGATTGGGGTCATCTTTTTTTTCTTGCCATAGATTTTCGGCATTCGTTCTTGACATTGTTATATCATTGGGCTCCTTGCTGCTCTTGCAGTTCACTTGACATACCCTGTTTCTCCCTCCTGGTTTGACTGGCTTGATGTTGAAGCTGCTCATCATTGTTAGGATTAACAGTCCTCTTCATTCCAGGTAACCCTTTGGTACGAATAGGGACACCACTATTACTGTTGAGCTATCTGAAAATAAATGGTAAAATTAATTACGCTATCTGAGGTTGTAGAGCCCCCTCAGCTTGTTGACATACTCAGAAATTTCCGCCATTATCTGCGATTAATGTCACGTCTCTGATGGCCGTTCTGAAGCTGTAGTGTTGGCTCCATTATTGGTTATATTCTAGAGGTCCGTCTCGAATATGCACTCCTCTTTGAGTGTATACCCCAAGCCTTTCTCGTGTCTTGGTTCTTCCTGATTGATGTTCTCAGCTTTGACCTCAGGACCTTCGAGTTTGACCTCAGTATCTTCAAGTCCTTCAGAGGGTAGGTGTCATCTTTGTTGGACTTGGGTATCTTCATTGGCTTACAGAGGCTGCACAACATAGCCTCAAAGCAAGAAGCTAGTTTCCTTCACATACCTTCCATCTCTTTTCTCATTGTGTGGGTTGCAGTCAGTGTCAAGTGGCTCCTGACTTATGCATGTGGTTTGCTTTCTTCATCGTGACACTTTACAGCATTAAAAAAAACTTTCATGTGTTATAAATCATATTTTTCATTTTTTGAAAATATCTACCTATTTCCTTATTATTAACACTGGTATTGAGCTTTTATAGTTTGTTTCTCACTACCACCACTTGTTGTGGCACGTCGCCAGTTAATTGAGGATGGAAAAACTCACACCCTTAAATAAATATGCAAGAGATGTACTATTTTAAAACTAAATAAGTGACATGAGATAATAAATATAATTAATCACACAAACTAAATGCTGGATATAAATGCATGTATCTAGGTAAAATACTTTAATCCTATATTCAGAGCCCTGCGTTTGTGGAGTTCGTGATAATTCGCGAATGTTAGATATGGCATTTTTTCTTTCAGATGTTCACATTTCAGGTTACCCTGATTGCAAATATATGTTCAGAATTGTCACGAAAATTCGCGAAATCGGCGTTTTAGCGCGATATTCGCTATTTTAAATGATGTCCGCGATTTAGTCGCGATTTTCGGCATTCGCGCTAATATTTTGGGATATTGAAAAATAAATATTTTAAGTTTGAAAAGTGCATTTTTAATTTTCGGAGGTCCCTTTTTTTTGTTCATGCTTGTACCACTCCCTTCTTGTCCGACAAGCTGGCTGGCGTTGCATGGCAGGGTTGTTTTCGTTCTTGGGAAAAACCAAGGTCAGGACCGCTAGCTAGCTCTTGCCATTGGAACGCTGCTATTGCTTCAATACCCAGCACGCCCTGCAAGCCAGTGCCATTTGATTTATTCGCGCGTAGCTGTGGTGTCGAGTGTCGAGAAGAGTTTGAAGAAGATTTTGGTAGAGAAGTGTTGTCGTGTTGAGTGTTATGGGTCGGAGAAGGAAGGAGGTCAGTGCGGCGTCAAGAGCCTTAGAATATAAGAAGGATGGGTTTTATGTGCACGACCGCGATGTAATGATGTGTAGACTGTGCATCGTTAGGGTTGAGGGGTCGCGGAAAGATTCATGCGAAAAACATGTGGCGTCAAAAAATCATGTTTTGCTTAAATGCAAACCGGCGACATCTACACTGCAAACATCTATTGTGAGTTCGTTGGGAAACCAGCAGAAAGTCAAAGAGCAGAAAAATGAATACATAATGGACACTACTGCGATGCTGTTGAAGGTAAGCATTTTACTGAAGTTTCAAGCTTTATTAGCCCTACATTGTTTACTAGGGCTACTGATACTGCGATAGGCCCTATTCTTTTGGTTTGTAAAATAGGCTAAATATGTCCTAGTGTGAAAGAGCTTCTGCATTTCTGGTTATTACTAGGCCTAGCAAGGTAGAGTGGTAGGGCCTAGGCCTACCAGGCGCATGGGGGCGCCCTATTAAAAGTGATCTGACTGATCTCATTGGCTGCTAGTCCGATTACCATAGCAACCTGGTTGTTAGTCGACAGCTAAATATTTAGTCGGATTTTGATCGTAAATTTGTAGACCCTAGCTGAGATTTCAAGCATAGTAAGAACAATAGGGTAAAAACATAGTAAGAATAACAGAAAACTTGTTTCTGTTGGAGCCTGGGCTTAATATATTTAACCCCCAGACATTATGCGGTGGGTCGACAACTAGGCTTACCTGGCCTACTTTAGGCAACCCTGTATTCTGGGGGAGCCTACAGTAGGCCTAGGTTTGCTATCACGTGTGTCGAGATTTCACATTATAGCCTGACTATGCCATAGGCCCCTACCCTTAGTGTAAACTTGTAATAATAAAGTAGTCTTGAGGTATGAAAATTGAAAGATAAATAAATAGTAGGCCCCTAAGGATACACTTGTTTTTGTTGAGTCAACAATTTATCTATTTAAGCGTCAATCATACATTCTGCACAAAGTAAGGCCACTGAAGACTTATTGCAATAATGTAGATCCTACAAATGATGCATTGTAGTAGCCTAGAGACCCTACCTGTTAAAAATAAAGGAGTAAATTACAATGTGACTGAAAAGTTTCATTTTCTGTCTACAGGCAAACATCCCCATTGAAAAAATGGACCATCCCGCCATCAAGTCATGAATGGGAAAATACGTCCGCAGTTCCGGCGACCTACCCAGCGCTAACCAACTACGGCGTGAGTATGTACCGAGGTGCGGGGAGGCCGTGAAAGCAGAAATTAAGGCCCATCTGGAGAGAAAGCCAGTTGTTATCTTTTGCGACGAGACCACCGACCGGAACGAGAACTGTGTCTTTGCCGTACTCCTGGGGACTTTAGAAGGAGGAGTCACGCAGCAACTGTACGTGGGGTCCTGCAGCTACCTGGATGCTGCCAACTCGACCAATTGTGTTAGGGCAATCCTTGACACAGTGCGCGAACTGGAAATCAGTTATTCCAGTGTGTTTGGTATTAGCACAGACAGTGCAGTGCGCCTTACATGATTTTGTGCGCCAGTACTCTCCAGACGGTTTTTGGGGACCAGTTCATGCCCTTCACCTGCTGGTGCCATAAACTAAATTTAATAGGCGAAATTTGGCAGGCCAACCTACGGGACTTGAATAATGTTGTTGCCAAGCTGAAAGGCATATTCCGAAATGCCCGTAAATTGAAGAGGCAGTATAAGTTACTCCTGGAAGAAAACTTTCCCCTATTGCCCCCAAACCTCTACCCGATTCCCGTCCTTACCCGTTGGTCCAGCTGGTTTAACAGTGTGGAATACATCAGCTCGTATTTAACAGCTATACACAGCTTCCTGGAAGAGAAGAAGGACAGTCTGTCTCCACAAGGACAAAGCCTTCTTGAACTGTTAACACCCGACTTCTTAAACTCCGTTGAAGTACAGGCAGTATTTGTATGTGAGAACTGTGCGGTGATCACAAACCCCATTGTTGAACTACAGAGTAAGTCAGCTCCAAAGGCTCACCTGCTATTTGCAAGGCTGGAAGCTGTGCTTACAAAATGTGACTTGGTCAGCAAAGGCCACTTTGGAGGAAAAGTGAACTTATTGTTGGGTGCGCTCCCGTTCAAGAGGAAGGAAGATCTAGTGATTATTTTGAAGATGTGTGGATCGAAGTCGCACATGAAGTTGTCAAAATATGTCGACTCGACCGGTGCCAACAAGTTGTTTGGGGAAGTGAGGGTTTTGAAGGCCCTCAGCTATCTTTTTAATCCCTCCAATATTCTAAGTAGGAGTACGCCTAACATAGAGCAGGTCAAGATTAATTTTAAAGTACTGCCCTTTTTTGTCAACTACGATGGAGATTTGTCTTTTTTCTACATTGAAATGTGTAAAAAATTGAAAGTTTTGATGGAAGAGAGTGATGGCATCGAAAGTTTAAAAATTGAGAATGTGCTGCTAGGGCTGAAGACAGACAGTATGTTCAGTGACTTCGCAACAAAGTGTTTGCAAGCGTTGTGGCTGCCGATTTCAAATGCAGATTCAGAACGATATTTTTCTAGGTATAGTTTAGTAGTAACAGACCGCAGAACCACAATGAAAGTGGATAACATTGTTACCAGCTGCATGTTGCAGTTTGGTGATGTTGAGTAGTTATTTTGTATTTTTCTAGCCTAAATTGAGATTTAAAAATATAGTCACAATTTTTGTGAAGTAACAAGATGATTTTTGTGTAATATTTTGTCTTTGTGACTTGTAAATACTTTTCCCAGACCAGCTTCCGCTAAATCTTACTTTTTTAATAAGTTGACAGCACATTTTTTTGCGGACTAGTGTTTTTTACTGTTTTGTCCAATCAAAATGTAATTTTTTGTTTTCACTTCAATATGTTTAGTTTACCCGTTTCAAACATTGTCCTGGAAGTCTAGTTTTAACCCAATAAAGTCACCTTAATCACGAAAATTTGGTAAAAACAACTTTTTTAACGCTTTTGTCCTAATTCAATAATTTCGTCGCAAAAATAGGATTTTTGAAATTCACCGCTTTTGGGAAACTTAAAAACGAAATTGGGCTTTTTTATTCACCATAAAAGCAGGGCTCTGCCTATATTATTCCTAAACCATACATAAGAGTACATGTTGAACTACATTCTCTGATGAAGTCCCTGAGCTGCTACTCCATTAACTGGATGAATTTAAGGCCATTCAACCTACCTGGAATTTGCTTGTTCACGGGTCAGAAGCCATTTTTCAAGCTAGGAATGTAATCATAACTAGGTGATTATCCAATGACCTCAGATAATTATTCCTAGTTGCAAGTATACATTTTTGTATCTCTGTGCTTTCTAAATTTGTTGTACACTCTGTTTCACATGTTGGTTGCTTTTGTCTCCCAACCATGCTAATCACATCAAAATGTAAATGTGCTTTAGTAATAATAATAGTTTTTAGACTAAGGAGGCTGGCCAACACATTTACCGATATTATGAGATTTGAATATACTTTATAAAGTTGAATATCATTGGTGTCATCAGATGGAGAAGTCAGGAAAACTCCTATTCATCCTGCTTCAGGCAGTATCAGCTCTGAGGTACCATTTGTCCCGTCATCACCAATGGAGCTGTTTCTGACTTCCGTGCTATGCATAATCAGCGTGATTGTCCTGGCCTACACTATGGTTGTCCTGTACCGCTGTGTGTGCTCACGGCACTATGCAGAATGGCGTGCCAGCTGGGCCATGGATGGGGAGATGGTACAAGATGGGGGCACTCATGTAAGTGTATCCTTCATTTACCCTGAAAGATAGAAACCTTATCTTGCATGGTTTCATTATAGCACAGCTTTTAAGATAGGCCATAGCATAATTCGTTAAGGTAAGACTGCTACTTTTCAAAGTGAAGGAAGTCTACATAAAGTTTTGGATGAGAATTTTGTCTAGGAGAACGATTAACCTTTTTTTATTTCCATCTAAAATTTTGAAAATTATTAATAGATTATTTCTTGTTTACTTTAAAAGTTTTGGCTCTGTCAGCAACTTATGTATGTAGCAATTAAAACTTAGAAATTTAATCATTTGTGTCATTGGTAGGTGGTGTTGGATGCAGTGCCTTTAGTATTGGATGGCCATGCACAGGAAGTAGAATGTCTCGCCACAGATGGCATCATGCTAGTGAGCTCCTGTTTGGCTGGGCAGTTGCGGGTCTGGGACTCATTGTCAGGAGAAGCGCTCGCTACCATTGATAGAAAACTGTTAGTCAAGTATTTTTGATAGTTTATTTCATAAAAATGCAAGGTAAATTATACTTAAGTTGAGTGTTTATTTATATATTTAATGTGCATCTTCTAAACAAATAAATATATGAACATAAGTTACAAACTAACTATAACCTAGGACAGCACACATAATAATTAACAATCAACCCAACTGATGGAAAACTAAATATCTGGGAAGTCAAACTCTCCTACCATCTCCTAAATCTCCCCCCACCATTTTCCACATAACCATGTGTTTGTGCACACACCTATTAATTTAGGAACCTAATCAAACCTTGTTATTTTGACCTTCATTTGACTCCCCTAACTATTTGACCACAATTTATTCCAAAATGTGTGTATGTCTTTTATTCATGAGTGGTCCTCTGCTACAGTAAAATGTGCACAATCTGTAATGTTTGTGATTATAGATACTTTGCATCAACTCAGAAAAACATGACTGCCACTATCGAGGGGGACCAAGAAGACCTCCCTTTGTCAGACTACGAGTCGGGATCCCCTCCATCACGGGGTGAGCACATGGGAGAATCACCTACCTTAAATCCCCGCAAAAGTTCTGGTCACTTGTGGAATATGCCTGACTTACGTCCTGCCATCAACACCAACTTCTATGGTTTGCGTTGTATCAGCAAGAACCAGGAGTCAGCTAATGATGCCAACAAGTCTTTGTTTGATTTTGGAACCAAATACAGCTCCATGTACGAGGACTATAAGAAATCTCTGTTAAATGACGAGGACAGTGCCATTGAAGAAATTGATGACCGTGCAAGTGCAAGGCTGCCATCATCAACCTGGCAAAGTGGTAGTGATGGTGTATGTAAAAATACTTTGCCATTGAGTTATTGTCGCGCCTCACAAGATACACTCAGTAGGTCTTTATCAAGTGATTTCAATACTGGTAGTCTTTCCAAACAAGGCTTTCCTCAAAATATTCGTAGAAGCTTAGAATTGGGATCTGTACTCCGAAATGATAGTAGCGGGGAATTATTATCAAACTTTTCTGAATATGCAAATTCTTCTTGTGGTGTTTGCCATAGTTCTGAAAAAAACTCTTGTTTGAGACGCTGTAATGTAGCGTTAGAAGAAAACTTGTGTACACGTACTCTTGTTCATGAACATAATGTGAATGAAAAAAACTGTGAGCGGCCAGATAACAGGTCTAGGCCGTGGGCTATTAAAGGTGAACCCTTACACCGCACACACAGCCGAGGACATCTTGACAGTCCGTCCCCTGCTGAACTCAGCAGTTTACAAGGGTGTACAAATCCAACTATAGTTCCACCCATATGGTGTGTTGACTGCGAAGAAAACCTAATTGTTGTGGGATGTGCAAATGGAAGGTTAGAGTTCTGGGAGGGCTCTACAGGAACATTCAAGGTAGAGTTGACTAAATAAATAATATATTTCATGAATTTGAAATAGATTACTAAGCTAAACTATGGTTTAAATTAGGAGAGATAATCTGCACATGGAATTATGCTTGAGTATAAATTGTTTAGATAAAACATTATTAAATACAAAAACATATTTAAAGACGAACTACAGGCAGCTTCTTCTGGCTCAGAGAGTAAACTGTTTTTCTTGGCTGACTGTCAAGAGCTAATTTTATTTTATTAAGATTGCATTATATATTATGTAACACTTAGAATAAATTAGCGCTTTCAAAATGAGGTTTTGTGAATTAAAATTAAGGGCTCTTCGAAAAACTAATTTTTTTCTACACATTTAAAGTTAAAAATAATGAAGGCACATTTATATTTGATGGATGAGACAATATATGTATCAAGTCGCTGTTACTGTATTCTGGATTCTTGCTATATTCTGGAACCAAAATGAAGTATTAAAACCGACTTAATATGCTCCAGACATGCATATACAATTATCAACAATAAAACCGGATATATATAAAAAAAACTACATTTCTCATTAAAAAGTTTTTTGTATATTTTGTAATAATAATAATAATAATAATAATAAACAAAGAATTTGATACCATAAATTAGGGGTCTGCGAGCTCGGGTTTTTTCATTTGAGTTGAACTTGGGCCAAATATTTCAAATTCTTCTGAGTTCGAATATATTAATAATTTGAAAATGCTAAAAGTATATATTTGTTTATTTTAAAAGTAAAATATTAGGCCTATATTTAAAATGTCACCTGAAAAAACAAACATCTTTAAAATTTGAAATTTAAAAAGAATAAAACAACATCATGTTCTTGAAATAAGAATGACACTCATCTTTATAAATAGTAAATACTTTTTAAAAAAATCGATCCAAAAATAAGAGCAACACTCAAATAAAAATATAATAGAAAAAATAATTAAAATTGTTTAAACACTCATGTCACTGAGGACATTAAAATTGATGTTTTAATGAGCTAATATTTCACCAAAATATGCTTTTGTAACTTAATTTATCTTAAAAGAAAATGTGAGGTCACAAAAAGTTAGAAATCTATAATGGTTCATATTTTGTTTATTAGTCCTTGTTGTAATAATCACATCTGTTTCAATGCCATTCCTCAATGCATGCACATGCACATTGTATGAGCTCTTGCTAGAAATTATCTTATTGCAAAATTTATTTCAGTTCAATTTTTAATGCTTATAAAAGTTGATGTTTATACTTTAGAGTGAAAAAATAAGATTCAAAATAATATTTTTAATGAACAATATGAAATAGTAAATGCGTTTTTTTTTTTAAATTAAATTTGGTACATTTGGTAAAATATTTATTGCAATGTTGATCAACAATGATTTTAGCTAGACAGGTTAACCAACATAATTCTATAACTAAATAGTAACCAAACTGATGCTAGTTTTCTAGTTTAAAACATTAATTGATACGAGTTTTAAATATCTTTTGGTCGGAAACATTCAATATGAAATATTCTCTATGTAACATTTTTGATTTAACTGAAATTATTATTTTAGAAAGCGACCGCCTAAAACTAATAAAAAAATAATGTTTAATTTGTCCTGGCAACACAACTTCAATAAAGGATAATTCAAAATGGACAACATTACTGAACAAGTTTATCATTCAAAAGTTGTTTTAGAGCTCTCTTAAGTTATTAATATAAAATTGGAAATTAATTTTAACAATTTGTTAAGTTACTGAATGATTTATAATTGGTGTTGGAGTTCTATTATTACCGTCAAAACGTTCATGTTTGTTAACATTTGTAGTTCACTGTAACGCTGACAGATGTCTCATAAATTTAATCTTAAAAGGCTTTTTCAAATAATAAACCGTTAGTCATGCTCCAGCCAAGCGCTGTACCGGTCGTGCTATACATTGTGTTAGCAATATTGTGAATTTCGATTACTACAATTCCCAACAGGTTATGGGCACAGGTTACACCAGTTACGCGATCACAAACGAAACAATATTTTAATCAAATGAAAAGTTATAAATCAAAAAGGTGCAGAAGTTGAACGATTCGTTAGCCTAAGAAAATGGCGCACGCGGACGAGACACATTCAACACGACTTGAGATGTTGTCACGCGACAACTACGATACATGGAAAATACAAGCCAAAGCCTTCTTAATAAAAATGATACATGGGGATATGTGTCAGGAGAAATACCACAACCCGAAGTGGTTGGCGTTTGGCGAAAACGCGGTGCTTGTTGCCACGCAAGCTGCACACAAGGCTTGGTTAGCGGCCGATCGGAAGGCAAAAGCTGATTTGATCCTGTCCATCAATCCATCCGAATCAAAACAGATTTGGGGATGTGTTACTTCACGCGATGTATGGACCAAACTAGAATCAATCTACGCCTCAAAGGGGCCTGCTCGCAAGGCAACATTGCTCAAGCGTCTCACAAAACAAGATGCAAGATGGCGAGATGTGACTGAACATCTCGCTGGATTCTTTGACACTGTGGACAAGTTGCAAGCAATGGAAGTGGACATAATCGGCGACCTGTTGACGATCATGCTGCTATATAGTCTCCCCAGCAGTTATGACAACTTTCGATGTGCAATCAAATCCCGCAATAATTTACCTGATGCTGAAACGTTGAAAGTGAAAGTCTTGGAAGAACATAACGCACGTGCTCTGGAAAACGGAAGTTCTGCCATGTTTGTCAAGTCAGAAAAACAGTTCGTAAACCGACCAAAAGGTGGTACGAGCAGTAGTGCTGGATCCGAACAGAAACGTAAACAAAAACCACAACTAAAATATAAATGCGGTTTTTGCAAAAAGAAAGGACACAGGGAGGCCGACCAATTGTTTCTTTAAAAAGAAGTTGAGCAAACAAATGGTAAATAAAGCTGATGAGGCCCATTGTTGTTTTTTCGTCGACAAAGAAATTACAAAATCAAGCAACACACCCTTGGTACATTGATAGTGGTTGCACATCTCACTTATGCAACAATGAACATGCATTCACGAGTGCGAAGAAAATGTACGGGAATATTAAACTTGCCGATGACAGTGCCACGCAAGTAAAAGCGTAAGGTGACGTGCAAATCACCACCGCGAACAGTGTGACAGACTCTATCACATTGAAAGACACCTTATATGTACCCGACCTCCGAACGAACGGTGACATTAAAGTTGTTGCGAATAGAATTGGTGACTTATTCTACTTATGTGAAAGCGATCAGCAAGCATGCATGGTCACAGGATCTAAAGTTCTAAAAAGTAATTAGAAATTTGGCACGCTCAACTTGGTCATTTGAACTTGAGGAACATGGTTAATATGCTCAAGAACCAATGTGTGATTGGTTTAAAATTCAATGACTCAACTGACTTAAAAAACTGTCACACCTGTCTATAAGGAAAAATAACATCAACTCCCTTCACCATACGAGAGATAACCTCAAAAGAGCTTCTGGAGTTAATCCATTCTGATGTCTGCGGGCCAATGAGGGAAGCCTCTCAAGGTGGTGCATGTTATTTTGTAACCTTCATAGACGACTACAGTTGATGGTGTCAAGTATACTTCCTTCGTCACAAGGGAGAGGTTGCTGAGAAGTTCATTGAGTTCAAGAATCTAGCCGAAAATCAAACAGGGCATAAGATAAAAGCTCTTCAGTCGGATAATGGCAAAGAATATTGCAACGATAAAATGGATTTCATCCTCAAAACGTGCAGATATCCAACGATGTCTAACAACTCCGCACACCCCACAACAGAACGGTGTCACGGAAAGGAAGAGCCGCACTCTGGTTGAGGGTGGTTGAGGGTGCTAGGGGCATGCTATTGGAGTCCGAAATTGCACTGTCCTTTTGGGCCGAAGCCATAGCGACAGCCAACCACATCCGAAATCGATGCACAACAAAACGGTTGTCTGAAGGAACTCCATAGGAAAGATGGTTGGGAAGACTGCCGAATATCTTGCATCTTCGTATATTTGTGGAGAAAACCATCATCCTCGACAAGTCTCCCAATAAAGGAAAGAAAGGGGTCTTTGTTGGCTACTCTGACTGTTCCAAGGCCCACCGGGTATGGTTACCAAGTGAACGAAAAATCCGTGTCTCCAGGGACATAAGATTCTGTGCCAAGCCTGGGCCCAAACACACATCTGGAGACTTTCTTCAAGAAGAAGAAATATCCGGTTAATATGAAGGAGGAGGGTTCAGTGAAGAAGAGTCCTTGCAAAAGGACGTAGAGATCAGTCCGAACGCTCTGGAAGATGATGAACCATTTCATGGATTCAAGATGAATTATGACTCCATGCTCGACATTGGAGAGCGACAAGCTCATCAAGGTGCCACAGGCACCGAATCCGACATGCTGGCTGAGCGAAGACCCGGCAGACCAAAGTTAATGCGTACCGGAAGAAGGGGTCGCCCCACTAAAATATATCAGCCTGCGGCCAACCGGAAACTTGCTCTCAACAATTATCTTCCATATGATAAAGATACTGGGCATTCACGCACTGCATCATCTCAACAAACTATGGAGCACAACAACGTTCAAAGTAACAGGGAAGATTGATCGTTTATAATGCCCCAGTTGCGATGAATGCCTCAGAGATTCATATTGCCATGAAGGGGCCAGATCGCGAGGAATGGTTCGAAGCAATCTATTCTGAGATCAGATGCTTGGTCGCCAATGACACTTGGGAAATCGTTGATAGGCCGACCAACGATAGAGTGATTGACTGTAGGGCGGTTCTCCGAAACAACTATAAACCTGATGGAACGTTACTTTGAAGGAAAGCAGGGGTGGTCGTAAGAGGCTTTGCCCAAAGACCAGGAATCGACTTTGTGTACACTTTTGCTCCAGTTGCTAGAATTGAATCATCTCGTTTACTCATGGCATTGTCAGCTAAGCTCAACTTAAAAGTCTCACAGCTCGACATTTCAATGGCCTATCTGAATGGTGACATCGACACACTAACATTCATGGAACAGCTGGTCTTGCTTGTTGAGGCACTACAAAAGATGAATAGGACTGAAAATGACGACAGCATTGTTGGGAAGGCAAAAGACATGCTTCATAAACTGAAATCTGGTAACAAAGTCTGCAAACTTCGGAAGGTCATTTACGGGCTCCGTCAAGCTGTTCGACAGTGGCACGCTAAATTAAGTGCTACCTTAGAATCCATCGGGTTGCAGCCCACAAACTCTGACCCATGCGTGTACGTCGATAGTCAAAGTAAACACCCAGTCTATGTGCTCATCTATGTTGATGACATTGTGATCGCTTCTGGAAACCCAGAGCGAACCAGAGACATTAAAGATGAACTGTCAAACAAATTTGATGTAAAGGACCTTGGAGATATAAATCATTGTTTAGGAATTGAAGTGAACAAATCTAAGGACAAAGTCACGTTATGTCAGAGTTGCTACATCAGGATGTCTTACATAAGTTCGGGATGGATGACTGCAAACCAGCGAAGACACCGATATCAACCGGGGTCAAGTTTGATTCTTCCTCCAACTAACGGAAGAAACAAAGCAATATCCATTCAGAGAGTTGATTGGAGCCCTCATGTACATCACCATCGGTACCCGTCTCGACATCGCTTACGCAGTCAACATGCAGAGTCCATATAATAATTGTCACACCTCGACTCGCTGGCAAGGCACTAAGCGTGTGCTAAGATATCTACAAGGAACCATTGACAAGAAGTTGGTTTACTCCAGGGATAATGAAGGCATTTCTGGCTTCGCAGAACGCCGACTGGGGAAACTGTGACACTGACAGAAAGTCTTATACAGGTTACACTTTCACTTTGTCTGGAGCTGCGTTATCTTGGTGCTTACGAAAGCAGAGAACCGTTGCTTTATCTTCAACCAAGGCAGAGTATATGAGTCTCACTGAAGCTGCAAAGGAAGCAATCTTCCTGATGACCTTCGTACGAGAACTTAGTTTAAAGGAGTTGTCGAATATCATTATTTTCAATGATAATCAATCAGCTGTAAAATTGGCACATAACCCTGTCTTCCACTCAAGGTCGAAACATATAGACATAAAGTTTCGTTTTATTCATCAAGCTCTCTAAGATCACCCACTAAGGCTTTAATATCTATCCACTGAGGATATGGTAGCTGACATCTTAACAAAACCTCTTCCTGGAGCCAAACATGAGAAGTGTGTCAACGAATTGGGCTTATGTGCTTGACAACCTATTGACCTTTTGGACTCAAAATTGAGGGGGAGTGTTGGAGTTCAATTATTACCGTCAAAACGTTCATGTTTGTTTACATTTGTAGTTCACTATAACACCGACAGATGTCTCATGAATTTAGTCTTAAAAGGCTTTTTCAAATAATAAATTGTTAGTCATGCTCCAGCCAAGCGCTGTACCAGTCGTGCTATACATTGTTTTAGCAATATTGTGTATTTCAATCACTACTCTGCCCAACAATTGGAAATGCCAATATTATCTAAATAAATAGTCTATACTTATTTTTGCATTTTAGAAATAAATTTTTACTTAAATTAAGAAGAAGCAGCTTGAAAATGACGAGCCTACAAAACTTTTGATCTCAATCTCAAGCTTAAATGATGAGCTCGACTCGAAACTCTAAATCGGAGTACTTTCAAAATCCTAGCCTAAATCATTTAATCAAAAGCAAAACATTTTTTATCCTAGCAGATATGTATACAGGGCAGCTGCATTTATTTATGGGACATGAACTAGTGCATTTGTTTATGGGACATGAACTAGGACAAAACGTGTAGCTCCCTTCTGACTGGAAAAATGCAACTTTCATTTTAAAGGTATTTTACCTTAAACTAAGAAAAAATTTCACCCGCAGAGCTTTTTTTATGTGTTATGCTAAAAAATGTATCCTCTGGAATCTTGCAGTAAAGTGCTTGCCCCAGTACCCGATATTTGTTGGTTCAGACCCAGTTAAGGTTGACAGATTCTTCTTAAGCAATAAAAATCCTTAGCACAACTTCCATCGATGGGGAAGTAAAGCCGTTGGTCCTATATTGAATGTGGTATATAAAAGAACCCTGGAAGAGATGTGAGAATATATTTCAGTCACAATCGGTAGGCCCTTTCACACTCGCTTGTGGTAATTCAGTGTGGAAGGCAACGAGGAACCACCACATTTCATAAACTTCCCTAGTATTTGGTTATGATGGTGCAGGCAGCACTAACTGGCCAAAGGGCTGAGTTCATGTCCAACTTCAGATGGATAGAAATCACACTAAACCAACATTCAGGTTGTTGACTTAAGAAGATGTTTAATTACAAAATGCTGAACAGGATAGATAGTAAAACTAAGCATTTGTGGTATTAAAACTAGATTTAAATATTGTTGTGACATCCAAATAGTTAAAAATGATGATTGGTAATTGTGCTGTTAAGAAGTTTTGGAGTCATTTAAGCTTGCCACTAATAGCCTTTCTGGATTTGATTACTGTATGGGCTGGAGTATGGCCTCACACATAATATGACACTAATTTATTTTATATATTTGGAAGAAGGTAGATTGAAAAGTGGATATAAACATATAAAAGAGAACAAATAGGCCTATGTCTTTTACAATGAAAATAATATATATATTTCACACTTTACATTGCTGTCATTGGCAGCCTCTTAAAAAAATCGATCATTACCTAGGTTTCATTCTATTTAAACTCATCGTGAAGGAGTATAAAATGCAAAACGCAACTTCCTAAAAGAAGAAACCAAAAAACATAAAAGGGAGAAAAAGTAAATTAGTAAAGAATGATAAGACACTTAGGAACGTATAAAGGGAATGAATAAAAAAAAAAAAACACAGGAAA
>CABEEJ010002810.1:49336-71940 GCA_901482245.1 Timema douglasi
AAAAAAAAACACAGGAAATGTATGTGTTTCTATCAACTTTTCCTATATCTTCTTCCTAATTTAGCAAGAAGTTTACCTTAAAGAGACCGTTAGAAGGTGTTTTACTTGAAAAATAAAAGGTCTCTAATATATCATGATGTAAAAACCTAACAAACTCTACAGAGCTATATTAGGCTCTTGAATGCTGGTCTTGATGCACAGGCGCTCCTAAAATTTTCATCTATTTTTTCCAAACTCAAGTATTAGCCTCATAAACACCAAACTTGTTAGCAGCCTGCATGTTATTTATTTGATGTGCCTCGTATATTTCTGTTGTTTTAAAATCCACATCATATTTTCTTTTTTTCCTTTGTTTATTTGAGACACCAAAGAAGCATTTTAAACATGATCACTCACTTGCAGATCTGCCATGGTTAGTTTTTTAATATCAGAAATACACCATAGATTCTTCTGCCAACCAACACTGGCCTAGTAAGTTAACAGTACAGTTACACTGAAGGGTGGAAATCCTCCTTCCCTCCCCTCTCTCTTTCCCTTCATTTTGACCATGAGTTTGTTATTAGATGATTGCGTGATTGTTTTCATGCTCATGCTGATTCACTCCTTTGATTTTGACTTTGAGTTTGTTATTAAACGTGTGCATGCACTCTGATTATGCTGACTGGCCTGTACAGTTAGCATTATGTTACAAAATATACCTTTGTATGAATATTACAGTTTTTTTTCAGTGAAAAATGTTATGCTCCATATATATAATGAGTAGTCTTTGGAAGGACATTTTTAGGAGAAAAACATCACACTAAATTCAGGCTACTACTATACATATCGATGGGCCAGTTTCAATATTCTTAGTTCTTGGTATAGATTTAAGCATATTGGTGTAACTGATTACAGTCCAACTCAGTTTATGGATTTTAGCATGTGACGATCCAGTTTTTTCGTTATTTTTGATATTTGTTGCAAGTCTATGATAATTCAATCTTTTTCTTAATGTTTCTATTGTGAGACTAATATATGGTTGCACTCCAGTTGGTAGATAAGGTTTTCAGAATCAAATGCATTGTGGTCTTTTAATTGTTTGCTGGAAGACAAATTTGTTTGTCAATTTTTGATGCAGGCTTTGCAGATGGTGCAGTTGAAAGGAAATTAACCTGAGATGAGTTAAGGTTGAATAGTTGATTTTGGAAGTTTTTGTTTAACAAGCATGCTGTGCAGATTGGTCTTTTGTTCATAGGTTGCGTGTGAAGGCTTTTCGAAGACATTTAGTGTACTGACATTTGATTGAAGTATGGATAAAACGGTTTTCATGATATTATTGAGTTTGTGAAATATTGGGTGATAAAATAGTAACTGGAGGAAACATTCTGGTAAGAATCCAACGCACAAAGGTGACATTTTATTCCTTTCCTCTGGCCTATATATTAGAACGTCACACAAACATAGTTTGTATATTTTGTGGGAGTCTGTGAGCGGTGATTTTCTGATTATGAATAATTTTTAATTGAGTGGTAAAAATTTTGAATCGAATATTATTAATTTCAAATTCAAAAAGTCAAAAAAAGCTTGGTACTGCTTGGTTTCACTTACTGGTACAGTACCTATTTTAAATATATCAGAAAATTTTTGAACAAAGTCGTATTATATTTGGAAGAAGTAGAGGAAAGATGGATAGAAACATGCTATAGCTTTTACAATAAAAATTAGAACACAGTTCACACTTTATGTTGCTGCCATTTCATTATAAAGGCTATATTGTATTGGTTCCCTTTTATATGTTTCTATCCATCTTTCCTTTAGCTTATTCCAAATATAAAATAGTAAAGACCCGTTCCGGATCTCACATGGCTTAAGACACTACTTTTGCAGTAGACTAGATTGCCGATAATGAATAGATTTAAGTTCAAATTCTGGTTGGGTGAACTAAGGGTGGTTTATTCAAAATGGTTTTCCACACTCTGTGAAAGAAAGATCGCCGCAGGTCGAGGGACCGATACTTAAATACAAGATAATATATGTTAGTTAGCACAGCAAAAATACAAGTGACGAAGTCGTGGGTGTGTTCCAAACTTATAACAGGCATGTCTCAACTGTCTATTGTCCGCCAAAGATAAGTGGTGTGCGTGCATGCCCTTATAGATGGCTTCACTAAACAACCACAACTTGTGACAAGCTATAAAAGACTCCCAACATCCCAACACTTCTTCTAAAGTCTGTTGTCAAAAGAAAGTCACTATAGCGAATCACCCAGTTTGGCAGAGCCCATAATTGCAAGTTGTATAACCTTGGGAAGTCCTTTCATTAAGAAATCTGCAACTTGATCGTTGTTTGAAACTTGAATTACACAAAGCTCCTTGTGTCTAAGCAAGTGCTACACAAAGTGGTGATGGATGTTGATGTTCTTACATCAGATTCTCTGCAAGTTTCAGTGAGCTTCTGTTATTGCAGAAAATAACCAATTTCCACAAGTTGCCAAAGCACATCTTGACGAGGAATCGCTGCAAATAGCTTCCTTAATGCGCTCTGACAAAGTTATGCATTCTGCCTCTGACGTCAACAGGTGACAGTTCACTGTCTTTTAAATTCTCGGGATACCAGTCCCCCATGTAAAATGAATATACACCGGTATAAGACCATCTATCTTTGGGACAGCTTCCCCAGTCTGTGTCTATGAATCTGTAATGAGTTACAAGTTAATGTTATATCAAATGGGCCGACACTCACCACCACCCCTGATGAACTCCAACACAAGAGCACGAGCTCTAACCTCCACTCTCCAAATGGCACAACTGACTGAGCAGAGCTTTCGACTGACTGACTGCTCGGGATTCGATCCGCGGCCGGCCGGAAACTAATGAGGTTCCTCGCGGCCAGCCGAAGTTATGACTTCCGCCGCTAGGACAATTTGGAATTATCTAGCTGCTGCCAGAACCATCCTTTGCTGTCATGTTTGTTCTATCGACTTACCCCCTCCTTCCCTTGCCCCGTCTCTCTGTGGATACAATAATGTATATATAGTGGAAAGCGGGTTTTCAATAGTCACTTATTATTCCACCGACTGACTTAGGTGAGGATGGCGACTACGGGCCGTGATTTATTTAATATTCACAATTCCATTTTCGGTGTAATGGGGGATATCTTGTCTAAATTATTGTTTGGGACTTATAAATATTTAAACTTAGAATTATGAAATGTTTCGTGCAGGTCAAGGTGAATGCGCTTGCTTTCTCTCTCCTCATTCTAGGTTTAATTCATTCTAATTGTACAATTTCATTTTGTTATATATACATAATATATATTTAATTTCATGTATATATTTTCGGCCACGTTTGGGCGAATTCTGCGTCTCGGGCTTACCACCCATCTTTTCTTGTTTGCGTATTTATTGTACATGGTATTATCTGGTTATCTATTTTCTGAGAGCGCAGGACACTTAGGTGTTAAAATTGAGGCTTGGCCTACTTCTTATTCTATCTATTATTTTGGTTCAACGTTATGTTGATTTCTTTAGTTCTAAAGGTGCGTATTTGTTTTTCTTATTATTTAGATGTATGTTAGGAGTTGCGATGTAGTATCGTTGTTTGCACTTAATGCTATAACCGAAGGAACCGTAGACTTCCATGATGGTGATTTATATTACTGTTGTACTGACAACCAGATTATAACTATATGTTTCTTTTCCTATTTTCAGATATTGTAATGTCAATTAATTCCTTTATCTTAGTAGAGTTATTTAAATCTGAGAGGATAAGCGCTTCACGCCATATTGTTATATTTTGCTCTAATTATGTATTTACCTTCTATTTTGTCCTAAATAAAACAAACAAACTTTGTTAATGACTTAAACTTCTTGGCTGATTTTCCCATCACTCTTCTTAAAATGTTAGCTAATTGTTACAAGAGGTTTACAAATCCTTTGACTGGTCCCGGATCTGAGCCATAGTTCAGACCCACATTGATGGAACTCTTCAGATAGCATAATACACACTTGGTGGCCTTCCAGTAATCAGTGCCATAGCAGTTGATAAACTGCCCCAGATTACCTAGAGCAAATGATATTTTGGGCCTTGTAGTCAATGCCAAGCATGAAGAGCCTCGAGCGGCATTGTGGTAGGGAAGCCTTAGATCGTCTTCTGACTGTTCTATGTTTCTCCTCAGCCTGTATCTATGTTGGTGGATACATGTTTACATTTGAACATGGAGAATCACAAAAGTAGAGCATGTATGTAGCCATACTGGTGCATTGTCACCTGCCCTTCTGTCTGGTTGAACTCCATCCCCAGGCAAGATTTTGCTATTCCTAGATCCTTGACTTAGAAGGGTTCTGCTTGTCTCCCAACAAGTTCAGCAATCCCTTTCCTGTCATGGGAGGCGATTAGGAAGTAATTGACTTACATTGCAATTAGTTTAATGTCTTCCCCTGAAACAATATGGAACAAACACATGTCTGAGACTGAAGAAGCAGCATCTAGATAGCTCAGGGTTTCGTCCAGCTTAAATTACCGGCTTCTTCCAGTTTGTCGCAAACTTTAAAACAATCTCTTAAGGAGGCAAACCTTGTCCCTTCTGCTCATTTTCTCAAGCATGAGCTTGCTTTCATCTCGATCTGACCCTGGCCCTCAGAATCAACAACACCCTGAAGAATTTCATGTTAATTCTCCGGTAGCTCCATATAAACCTCTTCTTTCAGGTATCCATTCAGGTATGCAATTTCCACATCGTACTGCCTACTATTATTTCCGTATTGGTCCGCATTGGATGCCATTAGGCGAATAGAACCTATTTAAGCCACTAGAGTGAATGTATCTCTATAATTAACAGCAGATTGCTGACTAAAACCTTGGGCAACCAAGCGTGCCTTTTTTCTCTTAAGCATGCTATCCAATAGGAATAATTCAGCTGCTGACGACTTTGTAACCCTTAAGACAATCAACGATTATCCAAGTCCCGTTCCTCTCAATGAATTTCATCTTATTGGCAATGGCTTGACGCCATTCATTCACGTCAGGACTACACATTGCCTCTTTCATAGTTATCGTCAAGAGAAATGACTGCTTTGCTCCCTCAATGTTTTCGGCTAGACTCAAAATGAATCGGTACTACTTCTTTGGTCTTCTCCTTGAACCTGACCTGACGTTACTTGGCCAGCCTTATAGTATAGTGAATTTCCTGACATACGTCTACGTTAGGTGTCGTTCCATCAGGAATGGTGGAGATGTTTCCATCTTAGCTCGATCCATCAGGTGGGGGTGTGTACACTTCGGCAGTGTTGATCAAGTGAGAAATATCTAATCTTTGTCATCTTCATAGTGTATGATTGACTGATTATCATCATTGCAGCATCTTAGAGGCAATTGATGTCCACAAATCGTCAAGCTTGTGTCAAGTCTTTGCCTTTCATGTCTTTCTGGTTCGTTTGAGTATCGACTGTCAAACGAGAGATGTCATCCTCCATGAATTTGATGTCACAACTGATCACCACTCGGTACTTTTTGGATTATCACATGTTGCACGCCTTGGACTCATACGCCCAGCCAAGGAAGATCCCTTTCAGTCCACGAGAGTCAAACTTACTTTTTCTGGGTTCTTTGTCTAGGTAAAGCACTTTACTTCCAAACACTCTTAAGGGTGACACATTTAACACAGTACTGGTCCATTTCTTGTATGGTTTCTGACCGTCCAGGCTCTTTGTTGGTAATTTTGGAGGTAATTTGCATTATTAACTGTCTGAGCCCAGAAAGAATTGGGCAAATTCGCTTCTATCAGAAGGCACCAAACTACACTGAGAAGAGAGTGATTCTTTCTCTCCACCATGTCATTCTGCTCCAGGTTGTATGGGACAGTCAACCGCCTAGTGATCCCTCGGCTTTTCAAGTATTTGTCAAACTCATTATTAGTATATTCTCCACCATTGTCGGACTCAATCACTTTTTAGTTTTTCCCTTTTAATTCTCGACAAGGGCTATGTACTTAATAGTGGCTTTGAGTACTTCAGCCTTTGACCTTAATAATCAGATCTTGTACCATCTGATTCTGCCATCAATAATTTCGATAAAATATTTTGCTCCTCTCATAGACATGGTCCTTGTGGGTCCGCATATGTCTTGAGTGTATCACATCCAAGTCTTCCCTGCGACGGTTCGATTTTATTGCATCTTTACTCTTACACAAAGGTGACAGTTCATCTTGTTGAATCTACCACCACAATTTCCTTCATGACACCTCTATGAACGGCATCGTCAATACCCTTCGTGTTAGTGTGACCTATGTGTATGTGTATCAATTTGAACATAACTTTGTTTTCTTTTGAAGCAAAAGCAACACTGTGCTCATCCTGTTTGATCTCGCACATAGTACAAATAGTCGACTCTGACAACACTTAGTACCGAATTCCCATTAAAGTCTTGTATGATGGCACCCTTTGTTTGAAATGAAACATCAAATCCATGATCCGTTATTTTACTGACTGACAATAGGTTTGTTCTCAAGTCTGGTACATAAATTGCATTGTCTAGTGTCACATTCCTTTTGTCACCAAATACATTCACTATGTACTGTGCATTGTATACGCCCACTGTATCTGTTGCCGCGCTGTTCTGTCTCATTGCACAAGTGCACTGTCACACCACAGTTGAGACACCACTTATGGTTTGGATCGTTCAGCCTCTACTCTAAAACAGTTAAACATACATATTTCACACTTTACTTTTTGTCCTTGCTTTGACATTCATTCAGGCTATGCCCAGGCTTTCGGCACTTAAAACATCAAATCATGTACGCACCTGTCTGTTTTTCGCTGTCACTTTTGTTCACTCAGGGTTCGTTTCTTTGATTGCACCGGCTGCTGTTTTTCTTTGTAAACATGGCACTTGATGACATGTTTTATGTATCACTCTTATGAGCATCACTTTCTTCTATGATTTTGATGGGAAGCATGTCTGGCGTCGGCAATTCGTCATTTGATTCAATGGCACACTTAAAATTTTCAAATGTTACGGGTAAGTTATAGAGTAATACAATCGTCAACAAGTCTGGATTGATCACAAATTCAATGTTGGAAGTCATTCAACTTGTTTATCAAGTCGAATACAACTGTTCACATGCGCACCTATATCACTAATGTCCCCCATTTTATGTAGCATTAACCTCTTCATAAGCGTCGCCTTTCTTGCTTTACCTCTAGATTGGTATATCTCTTCCAGTTTTTGCCACATTTCACATAATGTCTCACAATTTTTTACCTGTTTTGAGTTCACTTGAGGATATAAATAAAACTATGTCCAACCGCGCCTTCATATCATTTCGCAAACATTCTTTCACATTGACTTTGTTGATATGATCATTGGTGAACTATGGTTTTAACGCACCACCATTCACGAACTCCATAAATCATCTTTAATCAACACAGCCATAATTTGCTGTTTCCATGTATCATAATTGTCTTTGCCAAGAATTTTGATTCTTAGATAAAAAATAAAAATTAAAAAGCCTTAATCCTTAAATATAACAAAATGTGTTTACCAAATCTGATGCATATAATGCAGCTGCTCTACAGGATATTTATCTAATGTCATTAAATCACAAGTAAAGCCAAAGAATTTATTCATGAATGGTTTATTTAAACAGTGTAAGTGTTTCTTACATTTACATCCATTACTTTTTCCATCTTGTGGCCTAGGTCAGTTTTTAATTCAAGTTATATATTTTCCACTGCTGGTTTTCTACACCTGTCGTAGCTTCATATACCTTATACTCTAACTTAAAACTAGGACAGGCACAACATCCAGTCCCTGGACATTAATTCATCACTGTGAAAGGCCGAACCCACTTTTCACCAATGATACATTTTTCAGCTATGCCAGGATTCGAACCTGGGACCCTTAGCTCAGTATAAATACATGCTACTGACTGAGCTAAGGTGTCGGATATTAGGAGTGTTTTGTCCAGAACAAATAACAATATTTAAAAGTATAAATTTAAGTCGGAATACTGGATCTGACGCCTACTTTATTGTAATCAACAAAAGTATAAAAATTTGGTATATCGTTCGGTTGGTCGGTCTAGATAAGCTGATAAAATGTCTATCTTCAATTTTGAAAATTACATCACTTCAAGTATTTCCAAATTTTGATGATCTGCTTTCTGGAAAACAATACCAAGGGTCAAATATAAAATAAAATGGTATGCAACAATAAGAAATTATAATTATGTTATATTTATTTATTTAAATTTTTTTTTATTTATTTATTTTATTTATTTAATTATTTATGTATATAAAATTCTTGTTATATACAAATGTTTATATTGGAATATTTTTTATTTTAAATGTGCTATGTGACATAAGTATGTGAACATATTAATATCAGGTTTTAGACAGTAGTACGTATTTAAAATGATCCTAAAAAAGTTGTATTTCACTTATTTTTAAATGTGGCTCTCAAAATAATGCAACTTTACTTATGCGGCTCGCAGTACAAAATGAGTTTGACATGTCTGCTCTAGATCAACGAATGCACAATAAACTTTATTCTTAACTGCCATCCATTTCTCAATAACTTGTTGCAATGCAAATATATGGTTCATGCAACCTCTACCTGGTATGAAACCACATTGCACACCCCAAATCTGGTCTACAGTTTTTCCACCTATCCTCTCAATTAAAACTCTTACTGCCATAGCCTTTTTATTAAGGATTCTTCCAGTCTTTAGGAACATTCAAAATCCCAGCACACACATTGAAAAACTCACAATCTGACACTCACACTCAAGCATTACTTTGGGATCCTATCTACGCCCGCAACTTTGCCATTCTTTAACAAATACTTCGGTAGTTTTTAACACCTAAGCCTCATTAACTCTTTCACTCATCATAAAATTCTCCCTATTGTCTATGTTTTCCCCATACAATTAAATTACACAAAATACTCCCTCCATAGCTCTTTTATGTTTTCATCCCTGATCATCTCACCACGTTCGTTCTGAATACCATAGGTCTCTCCTTCACTCCTTGCTTCAGTCATTTTCACCCACTTCCAAAACAGCTTATTTAAAAATAATTTTCTATTATTCTTTTAATCACATTTACTCTTTACTCTCCCTAACTATTTTCTTTACTTTTGTCTTTTTATCCTTGTGTGTTTCCCACAACCTCTCACATTCTGTTTCACTCTTCATAAAAGTAATTTGTTTGTGTGCTACAATATATTAAAAGTAGATCTTGAGTATCTTAAGCACTCAAAAATATCGAGTACTTTCAAATAATATTCTAATGTGAGCAAAATTACCTTGGTTGGTCAAATCATTAATTTTATAAGCAAGCGTGTAGAAAGCTCATTTTTCTAGAGGAGTGCAGACCCTCCTCCTCACACTTGTCTTTTCTTTCAAACTTTTCCTAGTTAGCAAATAATAATATTTGAGTAAGTAGGTAAGTTGAGAAAATGGGTGGGTGAAGGGTAGTAAACTTACCTACATAAGCTACAAACTCCATTTCTGACAGTTGTTCTGTTATTTAAGCTGCTCTTTTCTTAGAGTGATTCCTCAAGTAGGATCTTACATGTAATAGCAAAAGTGTTTGCCTTATTTTCTCAGACCCCGCTTACGCGAATCATTCCAAGAAACGTCCTTTGTTTTTCAATACCATATGACTGTATTAGAAAAGAAGTACAGTAGTTGAAATGTTGACAGAGCTAATTCTACAATTGGAAGTTTTACAAGGTGTATCTTGAAGGTGAATATTAAAATATTAATTAACTAATATTTGGTTGATGACATACGATTAAAACTGTTGTAGAAGTAAAAAACTTGAACATTAGATTTTTATATGTATTTGTGAACCCCCTTTAAGGGGGTGTCAAAACAAATTCCAGGGAATCCAGTTAATCCCAGGGATGGTACAACACCCCCACCCCACCTTTCTACGTTCTTGTTTAAAAGAAAATCAAATAGTTTAATATGAAAATTTACATTTAATTTTTTTCTATAATGTTTTATTCTCTAAAGGTGGGAGATAGGTATTTGAGTAAAGATTGAATTTAAAGAATAAATTTAAGATATACAAATAAAAATAAATTGGAGTAGCAGGACCTTTGATAATATTATAAATCAATAGAGGCTCAATAAGGTTCCTGACCCCTGGTACACTTCCTTTAAATTCAACCTACTCATCCCTTCATTCTTCCTCCAGTACTCTCTTCCACTTTCCTCCTCTCACTTGCACACTTGCTATCTTTTCCTCCCATCTCTTGCTTAGTCTCCCTTGCAGTAACTTCCCTACATACTTCATCCATCCATTAATCTTTTTTGGAATCCTCTCCACATCCATCTTAATTACGTGTCCATACCATCTCATCCTAGCTCCTTCTACTATCTCACTCATATACCTCCTGTACCACAATTCTAGACCTGGTGACAGCTAGCATGCTCCTCAAAATCTTCATTCCCATGTCCTCCACTTGTTTCTCTTTTATCCAAAGTCTAAGTTTTTACTGCATACGTTAATATGGGTATATCGTCGTACACATTTTAGAGGCACTTCTCTTTTCCATATTAGGGCTCTTACACACCTGTAGAAATCCTCTTGCTGCGGCCCTCATTTCACTATATCTTCTTTGTTGTCAGTGTATATATATATATAATCACCCTAATATTTTTTTATATCCATGACTGTTTCCAGCCTATGGCCTGGGTCGGTTTTTTATTCAAGCTATACACTATTTTCCATTATCGGCTGGCTAGGCTTGTGGTATCTTCATATACCTTTTAATCTAACTTAAAACTAGGACAGCCACAACACCCAGTCCCAGTGCCCGGTCATTTATTTATCAATGTGAAAGGGTAAACCCATATTTTAATCAATTGATAAATTTTCGGTCATGCCAGGAATCGAACCCAGGACCCTTAGCTTAGTAGGCAGGCATGCTACCAATTGAGTTAAGTTGTCAGAGTTATCACCCTAATATATACATAAATATGTATCACTATAAATAAATATATACATGATGTATATATTTACTTAATCTAGCTTAAAAAAATAGAATTAATATAAAACAAATACACATTATAGATTATAAATTAGAAGGGCAATTAAAGGGTCCTCTTTCCGCTCTACAATCTACCCATTTAACCTGCAAACTTTAAACAAAAAATGGGAAATAACTCAACATATCAGCCTTGAACCTTTACTTCATCCCAAGTGATTGTGGGGAGAGCACATCCCCACGTTCCTTTCCAAAATAATCCAAACCCTTGATGCTGGTTGGCTATCAATTTTATGGAAAATTCCCCTTAGTTGATTCTAAGGCCTTAATAACCTAAAAATACACTATAAGTGAAAAATAAAAATAAAGTTAGGTCCTAAAAATAATTTTATGAATAATTTTAAAAATAAAATACATCCCTTGATTATAAATTTTCTAATGAAAGCTTATTGCATTAAATTAAGGCCTTTTAGTAATAAATACAAAAGTAAGGCTAGACCTATAATGTTCGGTAATTGGAAACATTATAATGAGGGTCGGTTTTCTTCAGAGTGAAAAGATATTCTAAATTGATACATTGGAAGTTGGGTGGAGAGGGGGTAAAAATATGTAAACTCATCTATTTGTTTAAATGTTCATTGCAATAATAAATATTCACACTTGCAAGCCATTACAAACAGACATATTTTGGTTATTAATAAAATGACCGTTGGAAAAAATATACCTTCAAATGGTCGAGAGCTAAGAGATGAAAACCCTAACCACTTCACACTGTGTTTAAATGCATGTGTGACTTTCTACTGTAGAAGCTAAAGGAAAGGAAGATGTCACATATTTATGTGCATTGATTTCTTACCACATTTTATACTATTAACCTAGGTGGGTTTTCTTCATTATGTTTTCTCTTAATTAGTTTATCTTATCTTATTTTTTAAATAATTTCCATTATTGTCTAATCATTTAGCTTCGGGCCTCCTTATTTTGATTGGTAAAGTAACTATAGATTATGATGTTGCTTGTTCTTATAGTCTTGTAATTTTATGTTCAATCTTTCTGACTACCCACCAGTGTTTTGGGATAACCGCTCTTAGTAAAAACATGTTGCAGTTTTTGGTTGTTCATTGAAAGTTCATTATTGGTGAGAATAATCATTTTGTTCTAATGGCTAGGCTGTGTGTAAGTGATTTCTTTGTGCTTATTTGTTGACCTTTGTCACCGTAAAGGTAAGTTTCCTTGGCGTGGGCAGTTGTTTTTGTGTGTCCCTGATGTAGTGTGATGTCACATCCAGAAAAACAATGTTGAATGTAGATTTGTTCCAGGTGAACTTTAGAATTAGAAAGTATTGGGCTCTGCAAGGAATGATTGAAGTTGTTCAATAGAGCTGATCCATAATATTAATAATATGCCGTTGATGCATTTGAATCAACTTAGCCTTTGGTAGTGAAATCTTGCCTTTAAATATGTGTTTTTAGTATTGTTTTGTCTAAACAATTTTTACTCCAACGATTCTCAGTTAAGTGTGTTGGCTATCTGTTCTAATTTAGTGCTAAAATCAGTTGTATAACTAGTACTTACAAAAATTAGTGTTGTGCTATTAAGTTTAGTTATAATTTGATTTCAAATTGTTTTGTCCTCTGAACTGTATAAATAACATTGTAACATAACTTTTTATGGAATAATTGGTTGATCATATTTTCATTTTATGTAGCTCTTTACTTATTTTATGTTTTGTTCTTTGAGTATTTACAGCCTTTTTTTTTGTGACTAAGGGGTAAGAAAGCTAGGTCATTGTTTTTTAGTGAGCCCAGTTGTCATAGAGTTAGGATTGTTTAGTTGGTGTGTATCAAAATTTGCATGCAAAAGTAACCTTCTTTATGTAAGAAACATTACAAATCCCAAAGATGCCTCTCAAATAAACCAATTTTCCTTATTCCTACCTGCCCTAACTTAGCACTACAAAGGCAGGTCTCCATTGTCAGCAAAACACGAATAGGAAAAAGTAAATTAAGTAACTAAATACTTTTTTGCGTACATTCTACAATCTTTGTTTCCATCTGACCTTATTGTTTGATGAATGTAATAAACAAAAAAACTTAAATTAAGTATTAATATGATCACAAACTTTTCTCAAATATATCATCCAAATTTCCTCTTAGATTAAATTGAGGAAAATTTAATAAAATAAACTGATCTGGTATAAAAAGAGGAGGCAGCTCATCTTTGCTTCCTTAAAATTAAAATAAGCTTCAGGTATCTCAGAATTTTTTTCATGGCATTTTCCCAAAAAATTATTTAAAATATTGACGGCAGCCTCGGGTTATTTTATTATTGTACCAAGCTAAACTTCTTAGATTAATTCAGATAAAATACATTTAACCTGTTTTTTTCAAATTAGATTTGGACAAAGCAGCAATTTCCACTGTTTTTGCTCTACTAAATATATTTAACAAACTGGCCTTATAAACATAATTGAGACTTTTTTCCTTAGTGTATGTTTGAAGATGGATCTGGGATGGGTGTGACTGCAGTGAAGATGATTGGTAACAGAGTGGTGGCTGCCAAGCTCAGTGGCTCGGTTGACTTTCTCGAGATGGAGAGTTACAGTTCTGGGCGACAAAATGACTGGGGGTCCACATCATACAGGAGAAGTAAGATCAATTTACATATTATCAAACAATAAATTCTGCAGTCATATGTTTGAGAATCGAGCAGCACAGCTCAAAAACTATTTAATTTCATTTTATATATGTAAGAAAGAAAAGAATAAGGATAAACAGAAATGTAAAGACAATTTTGCTTTCACGATGAAAATAGCACAGAACACAACTTATACTGCTACCACTGGATAAAAGAGGAAAGCGAATTTCTTCAAATAGTCAAATATTTTCACTAATAGGACATTTATCTTAGACTTAACCACTCAAAATAGATCATATATTGTCCTTTTGGTAGCTCATGTGCGTACAGGCAGTGCTGACTCGGTGTTGGGCTGTGATGGAGGCTTATCACATGATGGATTCAACGAAAACATACGCTGCATCAGGTTGAATACGACTAAAGCTCACCAGCAGCCAATCACAGTCCTCGATTCAGAAGGCGGTCGCGTCCTCACAGGCAGCCAAGATCACACTCTCAAGGTACCTTTCATATTAATTTTAGTTTCTCTCATATGTTTGTTTTAATTTAAACATTAGTTCTGAGATGAAATATTACTGAACCTATTAATAAATACTTACAAAGTGGTAAAACCTGCATCATTAGGCACTTAAATTAACGTAAAACTCAGATTGTTTGGTTTGCCAGTTACTAGATGGGTGTATTTGTATATGTTATTTTCCTAAATATTTCCCAATCTCCTTCAACATAAATTAACGTCCTCTAAATTCTACCTTCTTCATCTCTACCTCATTAGTGTGATTATGAAAAAACACAATTGTAAAGTTTCCCTATAAATGAAAGAACAACAACCTTACACATTCACCATAAAAACTTATAGGTCCAAAGAATAACACAAAATATTAGGGATGTTCAAAGCTTTGAAAAACTCTGCCGAATTGAATATTTACTAGCTTTGACTTCAACTTTGAAAAAAAATATATATAGGGTGAGGCAGTCAAACGTCAAGATTTAGAAAAAATTGCAAACAATGAAAACAATTACTTTTTTTAAATAGATGTAATCTACATGAATGAAAATTACTAGTGTACCTAGAAAATGTTCATTTTCTGAAGATGGTGTCAGTAAGATAGAGTCTTTGGTTTTGCACACATTGTCAGAGTCTGAGAGCGAAGCTGCCCATGACATTGCATAGCATTTCCAACGGAATGTTATTTACCTCTTGCCAAATTCGCTCCTTCAAATCATCCCTAATCCTTGGCGGGCTCTCCATGAAAACATGGGATTTAAAATATTCCCAGAGGAAATAGTCAGGAGCCATCAAGTCTGGTGAACGGGCAGGCCACGCGAAATTGCCGGAATTGGGGATGAGACGACCAGGAAATGCGAACCTCAGCAAATTCATTGAAACTCCAGCATTAAGGCAAGTTGTGCCATATTGCTGGAAAAGTGTGTTTTCATCTGGGTTATAGTCATCGAGCGCAGGCAGGGAAAATGTTACCAACATGTCAGCGTAATGATCAAAGTTCACTGTCAGCATGTTACTGTGTTCATTTAAAAAAAATAAGGGCCGGTTATTCCACAAGACGATACTGCGCACCAAATCGTCACTTTTTCTGAATGGAGGGGTTTTATTCTGGAGATTGTGTGGGTTATTTTTGTTCCAGTACCGAAAATTCTGCTTGTTGATAAGGCCGCTAAGGTGAAAGTGGGCTTCGTACCCATCCATAAATTGTGAACTCTCTCTCCTCATTTTGTTCAATGACAAAAGCGTACTCTGCTATTGTAACCTTGAGGTTTGAGGTCTTGCACTACCTGAATCTTATATGGATGGTAGTGGGGTTCATTCTTCAGAATCTTTCTCACGGTTCGATTACAGAGACAAGTTCTACGCTGTGCTGCCCAGCCGATTTTTGTGGACTTCTTGCTAAGGTAGATGCACATAATCAATATTCTCAGAGGTCTGTCTGGCTGGTTTTTTAATTACCACCTCTTTTCTGTGTTGTGCTAGCAGTGGTTTCAAAATTTCTCACCCACAGGCTGATAGCTTTTGCAGAAGACACGAGAGTGCATGGGGGTGGAACAAACTCTCGCCGGAAGGCACATTGAGTGCCAAAGAAACTATTCTCATTTTTGTAATACGTCTTTACGGAAGATGCATGCTACTCACTCGACCATCGCTTTATGGCTACTAAATTCCGGATGTCTAGACGCACAAGGTCGAGTCCCCAATCTCACAACCACCCACCACGCCCGCCAGCCCTTCCTGGAATCTTGCTGTTTGACTGCCTGACCCTGTGTATATTCGAAGCTTAGTTTTTTTTAAATAAATGTATTTTAAATTTTAATCTTAGAAACTGTTGTTAACAATTGATAGTCATGTTTATCATACAAAATTCACACTTCTAAACAAATAAAACTTTATTCCCCTTCTCTTTCCCTCTCACACAAATAAAGTTCCTCCACTACTGGATAAAGTAACAATGCTCTTATTTCTTTTGATTAAATAGTCCTAACATCTTGTCATAACATTATGATTTTGAACACCTCCCAGCCCGTACCCTTAAAATTATAGTTTCCTATACCCATGTTTGAAATGAAATCTAAGGGTTAAAGTGATATCAAGTTAAACATATATGTTAATTGTTTGGTTTTTAAAATATCTATTTTTTTTAAATCAACACCAGAAAAATATTTTTTTAAATCATATTGACTGTGTGTGTGTATATGTATTTATATATATAAATTCCTATTTTTTTTAATCAACACCAGAAAAATATTTTTTAAATAATATTGACTATGTATGTATATATATATATATATATATACATACAGTCAATATTATTTAAAAAATATATGTATTTATATAAATATTTATATATATATATATATGTATTTTTATAAATATTTTTCTGGTGTTGATTAAAAAAAATAGGAATTTATGTATATAAATACATATACACACACACAGCCAATATGATTTAAAAAAAATATTTTTCTGGTGCTGATTTACAAAAAATAGATATTTTAAAAACCAAACAATTAACTTATATGTTTAACTTGATATCACTTTGACCCTTCGATTTCATTTCAAACATGGGTATAGGAAACTATAATTTTAAGGGTACGGGCTGGAAGGTGTTCAAAATCATAATGTTATGACAAGATGTTAGGACTATTTAATCAAAAGAAATAAGAGCATTGTTACTTTAGCCAGTAGTGGAGGAACTTTATTTGTGTGAGAGGGAAAGAGAAGGGGAATAAAGTTTTATTTGTTTAGAAGTGTGAATTTTGTATGATAAACATGACTATCAATTGTTAACAACAGTTTCTAAGATTAAAATTTAAAATACATTTATTTAAAAAAAACTAAGCTTCAAATATACACAGGGTCAGGCAGTCAAACAACAAGATTCCATGAAGGGCTGCCGGGCGTGGTGGGTGGTTGTGAGATTGGGGACTCGACCTTGTGCGTCTAGACATCCGGAATTTAGTAGCCATAAAGCGTTGGTCGAGTGAGTAGCATGCATCTTCCGTAAAGACGTATTACAAAAAGGAAGATGAGGAAATATATACATACGTGTATATCTATATGTATATATATATATATAAATATATTGACTGTATGTACAGTAGCCACATGACTTCTTTGGTGCTGACTGACAGCTTTGAAAAGTTACCAGAGCAAATTATGTATCCCTACGCCGAACCAAAATGATCCGCAAAAACATGTGTTTTCGCAGCCATCACTTATGACAGTCAAAATTTAGGTACTGTATATACCTAAATGTTGACGGTCAGAAGTCAGCAGTGAGCTGTCGGTTAGCACCAAAGAAGCCATGGGGCTACTGTATATACACATATTGACTATATATAATTGTGCATAATTTTCTTCAAATTTTATTTAAATGTTTTAACAGATTAAATAAGATTAGATTTCACATAGACACTGTGCAAACAGGGCAGAATTCCTCACACTTTTTCTGTGACATTTAACCAAATATTTTTATATCGTATATATATATATATATATATATATATATACACATACATATACACAAACGCAATAGCAAGTTTCCAATGATAGCAAAATGAACTAATATTGTAATTTTTATTGGTATAATTAGGTATAATTAAAACCTCCACGGTCAAGACCTATGGTGTGGAAGGCATTAAAACTGTGTAATAAGTATTTTGGTGCACAATAAATAACATGTTTATAAGAAAACAATTCCAACATACAGTAGCTTAACTTAACCTCAAGCCTTAAAAATAAAAATTTTGGCGATGTTAAAATAAATTGATTTGTTTTAAAAAATATTTTTACGAGAAGGAATGAAATAGGACTGATATAGTCTAATAGAATGGGGGTTCTTAACCTTTTAATATTCGCAACTCCCTAATTATCCTAAAATATTTTTGTGGCCTTGTAGTTTTTACTAACATATTAATCATCAAGATTTATTTTAAAATAGTGGCTTTATTTACCGATTATAACAAACAATAAAAAAAAACTTACCTAAATGTATTTAATGGGGCCTCAGCTGTTGAACATTTTTCAATAATTTATCTTCTATTGTTTCAAATGTATTACTCAATGCTATTAACCTGCAGGAGTCGATTCGGAGTCGATTTTGCTGCTTCGTTTTAACATTTACTATTGTGGAAAATCCCTTTTCACATAAATAAGTAGAAACAAAGTTTAACAAACATTGAATGACAATGGTAAACAGATAAAGATTATTTGTATTATCCTTGCTTCCCCTCCCTTCCATTACCCTGGAAAATAAAGAGTCTACTATACTTACATGCTTACAATTATCGAATTCTTTCTTCCAAACATAAAATATAAGATAATTGACTTTAGTAATAAGCAATTAATATTTTTAATTATTTTTTCAAAAAAAAAAACCAACCTTTGCGATCCCCTGTCTAAGAATCACTGTAATAGAGGACTAAAATTTAAATATAATGTTTTCTGTTCAAAATTGGACTAAATTAAAAATAATATAGCTTGAATATAGTAAAGCTAAAACTTATTAACACCTCAAATTTTTAACAAATATTATGTGGCTAGAATTAGGACTTTATTTTACTTGAAACTCGCTTCATTGGCCAAACGGTCTAAGGTGTCACTCATGTTGGACACCTATTGATGATGTGGAGATCAGGGTTCAAATCCCTATTGAGTGAGTTTACTGAGGGTTGTTTTTCTTAAATTGTTTCCCCATTCTCCTTGCATGCAAATGCGGGTAGATTACCTCTACAATGCTTCCTTCTTCATCCCTATCACATTAGCGTTATTATCATATGTGTGGATAACTTGAACAGGCAGTAAGTTGGTGTTAAAATAAAATATTCAAATTTCAACTTGACTATTGGGAATTTTTTATAAATATTTGCTTCTAACTGGAAAAACTGGCTTTGCACATCTCTACAAAATAGGCATTAAATAACTTTTCAGACCTTAATTAAATTCCTTAATTGTTAATAAAGCCCTAAGCCAGTGTTTCCCAAACTTTTTTGAACATGACTAAATATATATTTCTGACCTGGTGACGCAAAGCACCATTACATGTAGTTTCTTTTGCCAATTAGTTTTATATTAGTGTTTACTGTTTTTATTAAATTAACTTAATTGAATTAATTTAGATAACAAATTCAGAATTAATTTCAAAAACCTTTTAATCAGACAAAATATAAAGCACCATTTTTAACAAAAATGTGACTTTGTTACATTGTTTGGTATTTGACAAAAAAAAATATTGGCAATTATAATGCTGTTTCACTCTTGGGGAGAATTCTTTTGAATCTTTATTTTGTGTTGGTAAATGCTATCAGCTAAAATGAATCAATTTCAGTAACTTTTTAATCTTACAAAAAGAAAGTTAACATTTTTCTGTGAAAATTTGACTTATTTTGCAAAAGTTGGTAATTTAGAAAAACCTGTTTTCAATTAAAATTGTGATGTTTAATTTTTTAGGCGAGCAATTCGAGTTTGAGTGTTATGTTTATGTACAGAATATAATGCAAGCCATTCTGAGGATCCGGGAATTTTCTTACTTTATTCTTGAAAGTCAAAAGATCTTAAAATCCTTGTTCAAAAAGGTAGGTTAAATTGTAGAATAGGTAAAAGAGCCTTTTGAACTTCCTGAGGGAGAATGGGCTTGTCTTTGAGCTGGGTCTGAAATACAGAAATGTTTCGAAATGTTGTTTCAACACTCTTATTATAGTAAATATTTAAGTAGCTCTTCATAATACACCATATTGATGAGTTTTTTTGTAATTGAAATATTTAATAGTTTTTGAAAAATATTTGTTGAGACCTTCTAAACTTCAGGAACATCCTTGCGGCCGTCATTTGTGTCATGACCCTGGGTTTGGAAACCACTGACCTAAACACTGTATAGCTAGAGTTAGATTATGACAGTTTACAATTTTAATTTCCTGTTAATTGTGAGTCCATTCATTAGAACTATAATTGTTATTGCAAGAACACATATTGTTCATTCACGGGAGGAGTTTACCTGGGAAAGGTCTTTTTTCTTACCAATATCCTACTATATAATAGATTTCTGGTAGGGAAAAAAGTCCTTTCCCAGGTAAACTCCTACCGTGAACGAACTTTAAGTAGGGTGGTAGCTAACATTTTAAAAATTACTTTTAGTTCTCACACATCACAACTTCCTAAAAGAGTAAAACATAAAAAGGCGAGGAAATAAAAATAGGTTAAAAAAAAGGACACATAAATCATATATAAGGACATGTAGAAGAAACAATGTTAGAGGTTTTCCTAAAGATAAATAGTAATATTTTTCTATATAATTACTAGAGCTCTGCAAGTGCTTGGATTTTGATCTTCGAGTCGAGCTCGTTCTTTAAGCTTGAGATTGAGATCGAAAGTTTTGTAGGTTTGTCATTTTCGAGCTTGCACTTTATGTACTTAATAATCAATTTTTAAAACACAATAGTAAGCATAGTCTATTTAATTGATATAATATCGGCATTTCCACTAATAAATCATTGTTAAAAATTAATATCAATTTTCAAATTAATAAAGTAATAGAGCTTTAAAACCACTTTTGACCAGTAAATAGTTATTCCCATTTTGAAATATACTTGATTCAAGTTGTTTGCTGTTATTGCCATGACAAAGCAATGGAAATAAAAATAGCTAAGTAGTTTACTAAATAATTGAATTATTCTTTTTACTAGTTTTACCTGGTCCCTTTCCAAAATAATAATCTTTGTTAAATTAAAGGTGTTATGTCAAGAATATATTATTATATTAAATGTTTTCAAAATTAAGCTTTTTAATTAATTAAGATATTTAATTAATACATTTAGCTACAAAAATAGCACTAGTTTATTTACTATTTCGTTATAGAATTATGTTGGTTAACCTTTCTAAAATCATTGTTGATCTTATTTATTGCAATGCAAATTTTACCACATTTATATTAAAAAAGCATTTTCTATTTCATAGTGTTTGCTAAAAATATTGTTTTAGTCATACCATTTTTAATTTTAAAGTATGAGCATCAACTTTTATAAGTATTAAAAATTGAATTGAAGTAAATTTCTCAATAAAATAAGGTCTAACGAGAGACCATACAATGCACATGTGCAACTGCATATAGATGAATGGAAATGGAACAGAAGACGTGATCATGCACATCTACATTAAGGAATAATAAACAAAATATGAAACACTTTCAATTTTTAAATGTTTATGATGCTTAAATTTTCTTATAGGGTAAATTAAGTTACTAAAGCATATTTTGGGGAAATAATAGCTTATTATTATTAGCACCGCATCTTACTACCCGTTCGGGTTATACGCACTTACGCTAACGTGTAATGGTAGGGTGATTGTGAGATGAAATGGAGGACCTACAGTTTAACGTGGAATCCGAACCACGGTGGTGGCCTGGCATTCACCACATTCACAAGATGTCTTGTCAGAGGTGAAGGAAGGGTTTGGTAATCAGATAAATCTGTGCCGGGACCAAGGATTGAACCCCGAACCCCAGCATAGAAGTCCGACACCTTACCCCTAGACCACCAGGTCACCCTAATAGCTTATTAAAATGTCAATTCTACTAACTTATTATCAAAACAGTGTAGAAACACTCTACAATAATGTAAAGTAATAGTGAAGGAAGCCAACCAGAAAGGAAAGTTAGGTTTGGCCTCGATATAAACAAATACACTTGTCTATTTCTTCTTGCGTTTTTACACTTCCCACCTTTTCAAACTTCTACAGTTGCACTTTGTTTTGAATTTTCGAAAATATTTAATTTTTATATGGAGATACATTAATGAAAAAGTAATATTTCTGCAAATTCAAAACAATGTGCAGATGTGGAAGTTTTGAATAAGTGGTAACTGTGAAAGTGTTTGAAGAAATGAAGGGGTAAGTGTGTTTTTCTATCCAGGCCTAACCTATCATTTAAGGTTGACTTTCTTCACTATCACTTACCTTACATTATTGTGCAGTGTTAATACACTATCTAATTGTACATTTCCAAGCCATCATTTTATTACTTTCTTTTATAACTGTTATTATAATTTTAATGTCCTTAAAGACATGAGTGTTGAAATCATCTTAATTATTTATTTTATTAGGCCCTATTTTTTTAGTGTCATTTTCATTTTTGAATTGTGTTTTTTTTAATATTATTTCGAATTTATAAACCTACCATTTGTTAAATTTTCTCCTAAAAGTATTTATATTTATAAAAATGAGTGTCAACTATATTTTAAGAACATGTGCTTTAATATGTTTTTTAAAATCTGAAACTGTAAAGATATGATACCTATTTACATTTAAAATAAACAAATATATAATGTCAACATTTTAAAATTATGAATATATTCAAACTCGGGGAGCTATTAGAAATACTTGACTTGAGTTCAACTCGAATAAAATAATCCAAGCTCGCAGACCCCTAATAATTACATATTTATATGTATGTATGTAGTTTGATATAAATATATATATATATATATATA
>CABEEJ010002810.1:76245-99770 GCA_901482245.1 Timema douglasi
CCCCTCTTTTATTGACTATTGTTTTTATCCTTTTCCAATACCTTCTTTCATATGTGATATATACTTGATTACAAGTGCAATGTTGGTTCTGTCAGGTGTTCAGGCTGGAAGACCAGTTACCTCTGTACACGCTACATGGCCACTGTGGCCCAATAACGTGCCTGTTCATAGATAGGATATCCCCCACCATGTCTGGCAGCGGCAGTCAGGATGGTCTGCTCTGCGTCTGGGATTTAATATCAGGTACACACCAATAAACAGTCTAAACCTTGGAATAGTCTAGATCCCAAAAAAGGTCTCCAGCAGGATTGTGAGGACTTTATTAGTTGTTGACCATTGCGCAATTTGATGTTAATTAATTATGCAATTTACTATTGCACTGGTTAACAGCCATTTTGCATCTGGTGTGTGATATGTCAATTAATATGTAATTTTGGTTGTAAAATCCAAATCTGCCTTCGGAAATGCTCTGCCATGTAAGGTTTTCAAGATATTTGAGATTTTTATTATTTTTTAATTATTTTTTTAGATTTTTGTGTTGTTTATGTTCTCTTTTTTTTCACAAATAATCGCTGACTACAGTGTTCTTAATGTAATGGCAACTTCGTGGCTGTGTAAACCACCCTGATAACTTTTGCTATGTATGTGGTAAGGTCACTCCAAAAACCCAAAGAATCAGAATCCGAGGATTCACACCCTTTGGAAGAGTACATCCCTGAAACTCATGATAGAACAGAAGGAACTGAACTATTTGGTCCGTGATTTGAAACTTTCTAAACAGCAAGCTGAACTAATGGGTTCTAGACTGCAACAATAGAATTGTCTAGAGCAAGGTACAAAGATTTCAAGTTTTAGAACAAGAAATAGCTGTTTGTCTGGATATTTTGAAATGAAGATTTCAATGTGTGTGTACACAGACATGAATGGTTTGATGATGGAGTTGGGTGTTCAACATAATCCACATGAGTGGAGAATATTTATTTATTCGTCTAAAGCAAGTTTAAAAGCAGTGCTATTGCATAATAGCAACAAACTTACATCAGTGTCGTTGGTGCATGCGTAGGGCATGAGGGTAACTTATAACATATGACAGTATGGCTTTGCTGATGGAGGAAATCATTTATAAAGATTCTGAGTGGCAGATATGATGTGATTTATAAGTTGTCGCACTGCTTACAGGTTTATAGGGTGGATTCACAAAATACCATTGTTTTTTGTGCTTATGGGACAGCCTAGACACCAAGAACCACTACAAAGCCAAGGAGTGGCCTATGAGGAAATTATACATTGCTTGAAAGGAAAATGTGAAATTTACTCCATTGGTTGAGCCGTGTAAAGTAATTTTGCCTCAGCTTCATTTAAAGTTAGGCTAAATGAAGAACTTTGTAAAAGCTTTTGACAAAGGTCAGACCTTTAATCATTTGAAAGAAAAAAAATCCCAAGTTGAATGAAGCAAAGCTAAAAGAAGGTATATTTATTGGAACACAAATTAGGGCATTGTTGAAAGATCCAACCTTTGATGCTAAGCTTACAAATATCGAGTTAGTTGCTTGATCCTCTTTCAAAGCCATTATTTAAGGCAACAGAAGAGACGATAAATATGTTTCCACAGTGAGTGGTCTATTGGAGAACTACAAGAACATTGGATATAGAATGTCACTAAAAATTCATTTTTTACACTTGCATCTTGACTTTTTCCTAGAAAATGGTGGTGCTGTTAGGGACGAACAGGGTGAACGCTTTCACCAAGATATTCTGACCATGGAGCATTGTTACCAAGAATATTGGAACTCTTTGGTGATGGGTGATTACTGTTGGTTTCTTTTTAGGGAGACTGATGAAACACCTTACAAAAGAAAAGCATCGTTATCTCATTTTGTCAAAGAAAAATGACATTAAACTTTGTAAATATTAATATGTGGATTATTTTAATGGTTTTTGTTGGTTTGTCAAAGAAAATTGACATTAAACTTTATACATATTAATATCATGGCTAATGTGGATTATTTTAATGTTTTTTGTTGGTTTAAATTAGTTTGTCAAAGAAAATTGTCAATAAACTTTGTAAATATTAATATCATGGCTTAATGTGGATTCTTTTAGTGCTTTTTGTTGGTTTTAGTTTGTTTCTAAAAAAAATAGACATTAAACTTTTTTAATATTAACCCTTTGAGTGCTAACGTCACTCAGAGCGATGCACGAAATATCTGCTCAAATTGCCAGCGTCGCTCACAGCGATCCCATGTTTTCTAGCTCTTAGTTCAATATTAAGTCCACAGATAGGGTAGATTTTATTTCCACTGCATTCTCTTATGTTCAAGCTACTTTTATTTGTCTTTGCACTTAGAGTTTCGATATATCGAACATGAAAATTATTTTCTAACTTTATGAGTTTTATTTTTGGCCTTGTTTGTAAACATGGCTACTAAGATGAAAGCTGTGAGTCAAGACACAGAAATACTTAAAATATTTATTGATAGCTCAAGAGAATGAATGATCAATTTGTTAGTGATTCTGAAAGCAGTAATTCTCAATTTGTAAATAATGAAACTGAACAGGAATTATATTCTAGTGAGAGTAAAAGATCGGAACAAGTAGGAGTGGCAGCTTACATTGATAACATGAGTGTGAATAATAGTGATTCCTATTAGAATGAAATAAATCTTGACGATCAGGATAATCCACTCCAACCTCTTCATATTTTTGCAAAAGTACCAGGTTTGAAGTCCCCTCCCCGTCTGATTTCAAGTCAATTATTTATTTTAGACTTTATTTTACTATAACCCTGCTAAAGTTGATGGTCACTGAAACAGCTTCTATGCATAACCCAATTTTAGCGTAAAATCTAAAGTTAGTTTTTTGGATAAATTTGGTTATTTACTCTGTTTTTTGTGTTCTTTCTAGTGATTTATTTTATTTCAAACCATTTAAAATTTCATTGATTAAAAATTAATCTTAAATAAAACAGTAAAAAAATTATGTTTATATCTTTGCTAGTGATTTTTTATGACAATAAAAAGTTAAATAAGTACACTTATAATTATAGCATCGAATCGGCAAGCATGTTAGCTAGTTTATATAAAATTTGAGTGCAAGAAGTTCAAAGACTAATAAGTTATTAAAATTTAAACAAAATCATGTATTTTTCAACAAAATAGATTGGCACTTTTAGCACATATTTTTGTCATTTCTCTTGGCACTCAAAAGGTTAATATCATGGCTTAATGTGGATTATTTTAGTGCTTTTTGTTGGTTTAAGTTTTTTTTTTACACTATCAAGAAAACATAGGGCTATGTTGTGTTTGTATTTAAAATGGTAAATAGTTGCTAATGTTGTATTTTTGTCTTTATATTAGTGTTGTATATGGAATTGTGACATAATAGAGATAATTTGATTTTTCCACTGAATTCAGCACCCGAAAATAGGTTATATCCACCCATTTACAAACCAGATACAGAAAAAAAGTTCCAGTAGTGATGAGTCGAACCAGCTAATTGATGTGAGCTAGCTCACATAAGCTCGCTCACTCAAAAAGATTTGTTCATATGAGTCGTCAAGGGGCCTACAGAACTTCTATTATACAATTCCCTGACTTTTCCCGGTTTCCAGAATTTTTTTGTCTAAACTTCCTTGACTTCTTTTTCCCCACTTCACCTCATTGAATGATGATTTTTACATTTTTTATTACATCAATCACAAAGGCCTAACTTTAAAAAAATGTCTGAGCTTAAACATAACAAATTTTTTAGTTTTAAATGTTTTAGATATTATTTGTGATATCGTGTAAATATTGTAAAAAAAAAGCCAATAAAGAATGCGGAAAGAACTTTTCCCTAGTTCACCTCAATGAATGGCGATTATTACATTAATAAAATAGGCTGCCTAGTCCTAGGCTAACTTTAAAAAATATTAGGCATAAACATAATAAACAATTTAATAAGTTTTCAGTTTTAAATGTATTAGATACTATTTGTGACGCTGTGCAAATATTTTATTTGAACAAACAAATAGAAAACAAAAAGTGATTAGCTAGAACTTTGTCGCTGTTGTTTAACAAAACATTGTCCAGATTTTAATCTATATCAAATATCTTTATCGCAGACACGCGCCTAACTACTGAACTAAGGTATAACTTCTAAATCAAAGGATTTGACTTTAATCTCTCAGTTAAAAGCCATGTGTACAAATTAGCGCGGCCAGAATGAAAGGTAAGGCAGCGTGAACTAAGGAACATTATACCTTTTTAAAACTGCATCGTTACGATTAGAAATGATGGAAATGAACATCACTTTGGCAAACTGTTTTTTCAGTTAAGTTAACATTTTAACAAAAATCTAGTAAAAATAAAATAAAATTGTATTAGTTTTTATGTACTCTTATGAATTAAAACAATTGTTATTTGTTAGGTAATCTAGGAATAATGGTTTTAAAATTTGAATTAGTATAATATACTTTTCAATACTTGCACATGCGTAATATGTATTAATCAAGTTGTTATTCCAGTACTTGCTCATGCGTATGACAAAGACTCGAATATCTAGTTCTAGATTCTCCTATGTTCGTAATGAGTGACGTCATCTAATTATCTAGGTCAAGAACCATCCCTACTTCTCTCTCACTCACACATCAGTTCTGTGACCCCTAGTAAAGTTACACTCACTCTTTCTTTGTTCAGTTCCGACTTCAGTCTATTATTAGATGAGCTCACTGGATGGCCTGATACTAACAGTCAAGATTGCAACAAAATAGAGCTTTGTAAGATTATTTGTGCCAATACAGAAAACCACATATCTTAGAACACCATCTCTTGGCATTTGCATTTTATCTCTTTTGCAGTCTATAAATTCCCTGACCTGTCAGTAATTTTAAGTTAATTCCCTGACTTTTCCCAATTTCCTTTGACCTCACAAAATTCCCTGACTTTTCCCAGTTTTCCCTGTCTGTAGCCACCCTGGTCATATCGTTCACTGCATGTCTAGCTCGCTCCCAATCTCTTCACCCCTTTCCTTCCCTAACTTGACGAGAGAGCGCTAACTGGTTCTCACAATTCCTGTTCCGAGCATGCAAATCTGTCCCGTCCATTTCAACTTATGAACAAATTAGGATTTATGTGTAATTTATCCAAAGCCTATTGCGATTGATTCTATTACTTGAGCATATTACTTTTAATAATTAACCTTAGCATATAGCTTTTAGTGTCTAATTCACAGAATTATGTTTATTGATGTTAAGATAAATATTTTAATATTGTAGGAAGGGCTGTAAGCTAATAACAATAGCAACTATAGTTGATTTTTTGATAGTAATAAACGAAGAACAGAAGAGTTGTGAATGACAAACACTCCTGGCTCTTTTCAGAACGAATGAACAAAAGCGAAAAGAGAGTCGTGAATGACGACAACTCTCTAAAACTCAGCAAAGAAGGGCGGTTGGAAATAGTGAAGAAGCGATGCATTGATAGCCAAGACTAGCTAAATCAAACTGAACATTGAACGAAAACGCAAAGCGTGTACGCAGAGATAATGATAGCGTATAAATGAAAACAAGCGATTTAAAGAAACATCAAACTAATGCACGACACGATGTATACTGTAAAGTGTCACATGGACACAAAGTAATGATCAGAGGGAAAAGGGGAGTGGTGCCTGATGCATCCTTGTGGTAGGGCCTATTATTCAGTGTAATAGGCCTGTTTAATTTCATTGGTCTCAGTTTTTGATTTAAATGTACAACTGGTGGGCATATGTTTATTTTGTACAAATAATAATAGAAATGTGTAGTAAAAACTGTTGGTCTATTGGTCAATGTATCAGACAAGTGATGTAGTGTGTAATGGTGGCATGAACGACTCGTTTGTGAAGCGAGAGTCGTTCGTTCACAGCTCTCGTTCAAGAGTTGTTCAATTTGAATGACTCGCTCAGGAGCGACCCATCACTCATGATCAATGTTATCATTCACCAAAACAAGTGTGCCCTTCCTTACCTACCATGTTTCAACCAAGGATTGCTTCTGAAAGTGTTCTTTTAATGAAAATGGGAAGTACTTTGAAGTCTTTATCAAAATTGTAAATAACTTTTATCCTTAGCTATCTTTCTAACTGCTGATACTACCACCACCACCACCACCACCACCACTACTGCACCAAGGAAATTAGGTCAAGGAAGCTTTCAATAAGAAGAGATCACTGCTGACCAGCAATTTGAGTTTGGAGCTAAGGAAGAAACTGATGAAATGCTTAATTTGGAGAGTTGCGCTCTATGGAGCAGAAACGTGGATTCTCAGGAAGATGGAAAGTAAATATTTGGAGAGCTTTGAAATGTGGGTCTGAAGAAGTTTTGAATATATCAACTGGACAGACAGGGTGACAAATGAAGTCCTAAGAAGAGTGGGTGAGAAGAGAAGCATTTTGGATAAGATTCTTCGGTACAAAGCTAACTTGATCTGACACATCCTTAGAAGGAACACTTCTGCATGGCGTCGTAGAAAGCAAGGTGAAGGGGAAGAGAAGCTTAGAAAGAAGGCAGATTCAAATATTGGATGACTTGAAGGAAAGAAGAAAATTCTGGGAGCTGAAAGAGGAGGAAAAGGACATGGTTTATTTGTGGTCCAAGTTCACTGACAAAAGGAAAGGATCTGTTGTAAGACAGAACACATAATAGTAATTATAATGATAATGATAATAATAGTGATAATGATGATGATGATGATAATAATAATATCAATCTCTTACCGGCCATCCACATACCTAAAGCGATTCACTTCTTTTTTTTTAATGGGAGAGTCTCAAAGAAATAATTGTTCTGTCTAAATACATGGATTAATGTAACCTACTTTTTATTTTGGTCAATCACATAACAAATATCACACAATATTCATAATATGAAATATATTTTACTTTTAGTGAGCATCAACAAAGACATCTTTACTGTAAATGAATTGATATAACTTATATGTTTAAATTTACATTTTGCAAGCAATTACAATATGCCTACACAGTTGATTTGGCCCCACTGACTATCTATAAAAATATACGTTATACATTCTCTCGATCGACAATACGTCAATATATATAATTAAATTTGAGGCTACTGAAGAAGCAATGCCTTGAATCGTCTTTCTTTCTTTCTCTCTAACATCCATAATGCCATGCGTTCCTCCCATCCCCCAATCAGAGTTAGTTATGAAGTGAAAATAGTTCAAAATGGGAGGAGCTAAACTGACTGTGTGTGCATCAAATATGACTCACATCTCGACCTGGAAATGAAATTAAACTTATGTGAATCTTCACAATAAAATAAAATGGTCTGACTTTCAAAGATTAATAAACTATGAAATAATTAAATTAGATTATTATTTATGTTTAAATGTTTAATTTTAAATAATAAAAGGGATAGGGGATTCTATATCATTTCAGTTTCTAAAATAAAGATTCAGCTTCTTAAAGTTATTAATTATAGTACTAAGGTTGAAAATTACGAATAAAATGTGGGTAAAACAGGACTCATGACATCTATAATTTAGATTGTAACTGTTCTTATTATCTAGGTACCTGCATGTACAGCATCCAGGCTCATGATGGCAGTATCACAGCACTCACACACTCAGCCAGCTACGTCATAAGCTTGGGCACAGACGAGCGTCTCTGCTTCTGGGAGAGGTTCCAAGGTCACCTGCTCAACACTATCCAAGTCGTAAGTATAGCATCTGGACAAGGCCTTATGGTTTATTGGTATTAACATTTGTATCCACACACTTTAATATTTTATAGGGGTGTGCAAAGTTAATTTTTTCAATTCGAAGCAAAGCTAAAACGAATATAATTAAATATTCTCAAAGCTGGATCAAAATTTTGATTATTTAAAATAAATGTTTAATGTTGGTGAAGCATATAACATATTACAATTTTAGGTTTAAAAAATATTTTACAAAATATTATATTATCATAACATGTAGTTTATTTATTTAAGATTGTTGTCACATGATCATTAATTTGTGATGACATAGTGACGAAATTCAAAAATAAATGTATATATTTATTGGTGAAGCTTTGTAATTTCAATGCTAATCTGAATACACTTCTTATAAACTACGTTTATCATTAATTATTGATAACTTTTGTGTTAAAGATGCTATTTATTAACTAAATAAAAATACTATACCGGATTTATTTATTTGCTATGTCCACAAATATAACAATCTGTACAGAAAATGTTACTACTTTTTATCTTCTTGATTATTTTATGTTAGCATTCCTACCATGCAAATGTGTTTACACTTGCTCTAAAAGTCAATATTATTCACACCTTCCTCATTAGCAGGGGTGTTCAATGCTTCAAAACTTGGACTTGTCTTTGGAAAGAAATATAAACATCAACATTGGTTTGAAAAAAATTCTGGCTTTGATAATTACTTAATTTCTCAAATAAAATTTTATCGACAGCTAAAATAGCCTCTTAAATTTATGTTTGATTATATCCATTTTGAGTTGCTATATATATTACAAATTATATTTACTATATGAAAAAAATTTGAAGTAATGTAATTACATGTTGTGATAACTGGATTTAGCAGATTATGATAAAATACCTTAAACTAATGTGAAAAAAGTTGTATAAATAAGCACATTACAATATTTGTTCAAGCATAAAACAATTAACAACATATATTCAGATTCGATAATAACTCATATATTTGATTTTAGTTCGCTCCATATTGAAAAGGTAGACTTCACATGTCATTCACTAGGCATTAGTATGAAATGTGAACTGTGTTTGGTTTTTCATTGTTGAAGGCCATTCTGTCAGAGGAAACAATTTTTTGGTCCAGTTTAGTCATTGTTTTGGTAATGCCTTTAAAAATATTAATATTATTTTACTATCATTATTATTATTATTATTATTAATATATATTAATAATAATAATAATAATAATAATAATATATAATAATAATAATAATAATAATACAGCTTCATTGACAAAGCTAAGACTTCCGCCTTCTCTTACACATAACACTAAATATGACTATTTAGGGAAAACTTATTTTAATTTTTTTATGCATATAATTTCTTGTAAATAATAACAATTTTTGAAATCTAGGATCAAGCATAGTTATTTGATACATGCCAAAGGTCATTGGAAACCTTTATCACATATCAGTTATAACAATCATTTAGGGCTGGGCCGATAAGACCTTTTGCAGATATTACCGATGTCATTAATTTGTTGCCGATTGCCATTAACCGATCCGAGTTAGTCGTCGTGTCGCCCCCCCCCTCCGATTATTACAAAAGTGTACAGTAACCATACTTAAAAAATAATAATCTGATTTTGCCACTTTTATACTTTTCATGATAGTAGTTGATTTGTTGAATATAAGTTTAAATTAAAGTTGATTGGATATATTTAATTCTATTGCTAGGCCTGCTGCACTGTCATAATAATTAAAACTGTAGATAATTACAAATAAATTGAAATACCAATATCAAAAAATAAAGAAAAAGCAAAAATGAGAAGTTATCTTGGACGTTTTCAGTGTTTTTGCTGTGTGAATAAGTTAGAGTTACGTAAATAAAATATTGTTTAGTCAATTCAGCCAACAGAAAAACTAGGGGGTGTATAAAATATAAATAACTCTAATCCAAAACTAAACTTATTTAAAAAGAAAGCAAAATGCTGTGCACATGCGCGGGCCTCTGCTTGAACTGAAAGATTTAGATAAAATCTCATTTTAGATTGGTATACAACTTGTATTCAATTAGAAGTACGTTACTTATAGTCATAATATGATGTATTTTTAAATTCTTTATAAATCCACAACAAATAAAATCCTATTGGCCCACCTAATATTATTTTGATAGTGTTTAACTTTGTTACTTGAGTAAATCTTTATCTCCAATATATTTAGCCAGTATTCCATAATTTGAAATACGCCTTATGTTAAGCTAAATCAAATTGAATGGTTTATTTTGTTTAGAATGTTAGTTTTGCTGTTTATTATAAAATAAAATATTTAACACAGAATTAAATAATTTGTGTTTACATGCAAGCAACTGTGTTTGAGTTTTTTTGTTTGAGCTATGAATTATATTTTCTGACTTTATAATTTAAAATATATCTATTGATTATGAATTATCAGTGTAAAATACCTGCATAATATTTTTTTTATCCTTGGCCAAATGTGCCAATAAATTGGTTATCGGCATTGGCCCAGTCCTACTTTTTCTATTTTTTTATAAAATTGGATTATTTATCTTAGAAGTAAAGATATTATTATAATTTTTTCTTGATTTTGATTCTTATTTCTAAACATTTACAAATAAATTCCTTTTTCATGCATTTTATTTCTTATTAGATATTTGAATGTATTTGAAAATAAAATAAAATTAAAACGTTGAAATATTATTACAAAACAGCCATGTTTGATTTATACATTAATACTAGAACAAAAGGGATCTGAACTCTTTGCTCAGTTGCTAGCATGTCTGTCTACTGAGCTATAAAGTGTCAGTGTCCCGGTTTCAATCACCAGCATGGCCGAAAAATGTATCATTGGTTAAATGTGATTTTACCCTTTCACATTGAAAAGTTAATGGCTGAGGACTGGATGTTGTGCCTGTCTTAGTCTTAACTTAGATTATAAAGCATATGAAGCTATAACAGGCCTATCAAGCCGGCAGTGGAAAATATATGGCTTTAATACAAAACTGACACAAGACATGGGCTGGAAACAGTAATGGATGTAAAGTAAAAACTAGATCATAAAGGCCATGTTAAGAACATTTACTATTTGATAAAGTGAAATGGCAAAATAACTATTATTGATTCACCCCAAGTTGAGACCTGATGTAAACAAAGTCACGTGGAAGTATATGCTTTGATCTGCTAGTGAAGGGACTTTAATGGTATCCTTTCATTAAATAGCCGCTCCTTTGTTTTGTATTAAACTTGTTTTAAAATAACATTAGAAAATTATTAAAACTAAAATTATCCCTTCATTGGCTTTAGAAATTATACTTTAAGCTTTAAGTGCTATTCGAATACCAACAAATTGACACAGCATTAAAGGATCCCATAGTACAGTCCTTATCACATGTTAGTTAACGTCAACTCAGCAATGGTCAGTTGAGAGTTCTTCTCGGCAGCGTTAAGTGACGGTTGTGTGTGTTGAGTGCTTCCCATATATTTATGGCATTTGCTGGAGCTGACCTGAGTTTTGTTAAACATAAGACAGGAAATTTAAAAGTATTACAAAATACAAAAATTCTTAGTTATTTACTTTGCTATGATACTTACTACATGGTCACACCTATTTAAAATATTGCATTGGTGTCCCACCAATCATGTATGTCCTTCGCATAATGATATGGGAATGTTTGTTTACTTCCGGTCTCAGGTAAGGATGAACCAATAATAATAATTGTCACAATGAAAAATTACTCATTTCTTATTGTTTCTTTATTTGAATTCCAGAAGTTTCAATACTGAGATTTAAGAGCTAAGAATTAAGCTATCAAAAATTGTGATATTAAGATTGATCATCGATTTCATCAAAATTAGTATGAGTTGATAGTATCAAGATATTGAGGAATCAACTTTGACACCCTTGCGGCACTTTAAAAATTCGTGCAAATTTAATTCCATTGTAAAATAATGCTATTTTAATATAGCATTGGACGAGTATTAACCTAGTCCTATATGATGGGTTTTTATTTACTTTACAGGCTCATACATATTGTTCCAGTATGGCGATGTTTACCCACAACTTGCTTATCACAAGTAAACAGGTGAGATATTCCCATCTATATATAATTGTTTAGCAAATAAATCTATTTTTAAAATAGTCTCTTTTAAATTTTGTATTGAGGCATACTTTCCTTTGAAAGGTTTTCAGATTTTTCAATCTTAATTCATGTGTTAAGAGTGATACTTAAACATGATAGAAGGGCTGGGCCATTTCCGTTTGCTGATCCAGCAATCCTATCATTAGAAGATTACGGCACAATTGGAAGCCAGGGAATATGGAAGATTTGTCGGTTAGAATGTATAAGGAGTTTGGGGGCTGTTTACTGCTAAGGTATTATCTGTGGTGGCTCATCCATGGCAGCTTGCAAGTGAGCCAGCGTGGGTGAAAGCTATATTGCTAGAGTATAGATTTAAAGGTTAACACTTTGTCAGCAAAAGACAATATATATCTATAAAGTAATCCTCTTTTTGCTTTATGAGGTAATTGTTTTATATTTGGAAGAAGGTACAGGAAAGATGGATATTAATCTATAAAAGGAACATACACAATATGTCTTTTGCAATGAAAAGAAGAACATAGTTCACACTTTACATTGCTGCCATTAGACAAAGAGGTAATCATGGCTGCCTCTTGAAGAAAATTGATTGTTACTGCCACATCCCCTAATTTAGGTTTCATTTTATCAAAAAGCATCAAGGAGTTGTTTGAACAACATATTAAAAGAGGAAACCAATAAACACAAATGAGAGAAAAAGGAAATTTGTTAAAGAATGATAGGACACTTAGATAGGAACATGTAAAAGAAATAATATAATGGACAAACACAGGAAATTGACTTAAGAAATACCACATACAAAAAACTATCACATATTTACCCTATAACACTATGATGATTTTTTTTCTGTGATGTAGGGGTCGCTGGTAGTGTGGGACGTACGAACGGGAGTCCCTGTGCGAGTGGTAAAGCTAGGTCACAATGACGGCTGTGTGTTTGTCAAGCACATCATGCTGTTGAGAGACAGCGTGGCCTGCGACTATGGCAACCAACTGCGCATTGTGCATTTCCCTCTCATCACTGATAAGTGCGAGTGATAGTAGTTTGCTCTCAACAACAAACATACACACTTTTGCCATGATTGGCCATTTTACCAGAGTGTGGGGCTTAAAGATAACCAAATTTTATGGCTGCTATTTCAGTGGTCATGACTTTTTTTTTACATATATAGTATATAAATGTAAAATAATAATAATAATAATAATAATAATAATAATGTAAAATATATATATAAAAAATGTTTTTATATATATCTATATACTAAAAAAAATATTCTTTTTTAAGTTGTATATTATTTGAGACTAAACTGATGATGTGAATATTTGAGCTGGGCACTATTTCATGTCACAAATAGAGCTTTGCGAGTACTCGGATTTTGAGCTTTGAGTCGAGCTTCCTTTTGAAGTACATACAAATCAATATTTTTAAAATGAATGGTAATTAATGCTAGTTAATTTAGACACTATCAGCGTTTTCACATATAATTTATTCTGCATCTTAAAATATTGTTAAAATTTACTTCACATACATTAATAATGAAATAAAGTCCAAACTACTTTAGACTGGTAAACTAATTTAATATTTTCATCCATGTTTAGTTATCTTCATTTGAAGTTGCATTGCATAACAAGGCAATGAAAATAAAAATAGCTAAATAGATCACTAAATACTTGAATAATCATTATTTTAACTATTTTTATAAAGTCCCTTTCTAAAATTATAATTTCAGTTAAAATGGTTTAAATTAGGAGGGATAGCCAGCACACTTACCTTGGTGATACTGGAGTAGAAATTGTTTAGATATAACACTAAAAAAACACACAAACACATTTTTAAGGACAAGCTTTCACTGTCACAGACAGACAAGTCTACTCTCTTAACCTGATGAAGCTGTCTGTGACAGTGAAATCTTGTCCTTAAAAATGTGTTTGTGTTTTTTAGTGTTATATCTAAACAATTTCTACTCCAGTATCACCTAGGTAAGTGTGCTGGCTATCCCTCCTAATTTAAACCATAATTTAGCCTAGTGCTCTAGTCCACATAATATCAGTTAAAAAAAATGTAAAGCTTGTATTAATGCATTCAACTACAAAACTAGTATTAGTAACTATTTATTAATAGAATTATGTTGGTAAACCTGTCTAAAATCAGGTTTGATAAACATTGCAATAAATATTTGACCAAACTTACCATATTTAAATAATCAGACTGTCTACCAAAGATATTATTTTTAACATTTTATCATTCATTTTAAAGTATGAACATTAACTTTGATAAGCATTAAAAGTTGAATTGAAATCAATTTCTTAATAAGATAAGTTTTTAGTGATTGCCTAGATAAGGGGCATGTGTAACTGACATAGAGAATTGAAATTTGAATAGATGAAGTGATCGTGGGAGATTAAGGACTATTAAATGAAATATAAAACATTTCAACTCTATAACTGCTTGTAATTCTTATGTTTTGTTACAGGGTAATTAAAGTTACGAAGGCTTATTTTGGGGGAAATATTAACTTATTATGAACGTTGATTGTAATTGATAGTGTAATTTTAATGTCCTAGATACACGAATATTGAAAGATTTTTAACTAACTTTTCTGTTATATTTTAATTTGAGAATTCTTGTTTATCTATTTTATTTCTAATTTAGAAAACTAATATTTCAATTTTTTTTCTAACTTTTTTTTTCTAAAATTTTTACTATTTTAAAAATGTGGTATTTACATCTTATATTTGTTTTGACTGGTGACATTTTAAATATCATATTTTACTTTTGAAATAAATAAAAATATTATTTTAACATTTTAGAAATATGAATGAACTCAGGAGCGTTTTGAACTACTTGATCTGAAAGAAAAGAAAAAACTCAATCTCGCAGACCCATAGTCACAAATATTCTACAAACAATTTTATTCAAACAATAATAATGTTTTAATAGAGTTAAATTCTAATAATTAAGATTAATGTTTGCAATTGTAGGGCCAATATGTTATATATCAATCTCAGGCTATTGTGATTTTCAAAAATAATTCCCTAGTGTATTGTTACACATTATGAATTATCTCAGATCATAAAATGTTGGCGATTTTCTTAGTTGCTATAATTTTTTTTTTTGATTACCTAATTTCTTTTTCTTTTTACATTGTTTTAAAGACTTATTTCTTACAGTTTGTAGTAGGGCTGTGGAGTATGTGCGCCAGCTTTCGGCTCAAACTCGTATATTTCCTACTTTTCAACCCAAACTCTGACTCCTTCATAAATGGTTAATGTATACTAATTAGTATGAATAAATTTATTGCAGTAAAATGCTCCGAGACATTGATTATTTCATAAGAAACTTCTTTGGCATTGTTAATTTATATTTTAATATTTTAATAAAGTTGTCATTCCTAATTACAAATATTGATTATAAAAAATTAAAGATATATTTACCATATATTGTCATAATATTATAAATTTTTATATTTGACTCAGGGTTGAACAGTGCACATTTTTACCAACTCAGGCACCACAACCTTGGCTGGTAGACTATGTATGTTATTTTATTGTGAGAATAATCTAATGCAATTATTGTGTATGAAGATAAGAAGCTAAAACATACCAATAGGGCACGGAATTAATAATCTTTGGGTCAGTTATTAACACATTTTAACACAAATTTTAAATCACAATAGGATCAGAAATAAAATCACCACCCAAAATATATCAGGGCAAGGCCTTGAAAGATATAAGTAACTTTACATATTTTCCTTTACATCACTTACATTATATATTTTATGATGGTTAACTATTTTAAAATAGGTTTTAGTCATTGACATTTCTTCCCTCTCACTTGCACACTTTGTTATCTCCTCCTCTCTTCTCTTTTTCAATCCTCATTACATGTTCCAGTCCTGCTTCCTCTACTATCTCATGTATTCCCCCTACTCCCACTCTTTCCCGGATAACTTCATTTCGTATCCTGTTTCTCCACATGAGAGCTAACATGCTCCTTACAAACTTCATTTCCATGGACTCCACTGTCCTAGTCTTTCTTACATTCACTGTCCATGTTTATGCTGAATTTGTGACAAAGGATAAAAAGTATGCCCTATACAATACTTCCTTACACTTCAAAGACACTTCTTTTCTCCATAGCAGGTCCCTAACACACCTCTAGAACAACTCTCCTACCTGCTGTCCTCTTTTCATTAGATCCTTTCTACTTTAACCTCAATCAGTCTTTAAATTCCCATCCCCCCCCTTTTCAAACAAAAATAAACCTGTTAATGGCTGTGGGTTCGACTATGATTAGGATATTTAATGCAGGAGGAAATAGTGGCTGCTTGCTAAAATAACTTTAAATTTAACATCAGGAATCATGTAAAATATAATTACTTTTATAAATTCTGTCATCAAAGGAAACACATTTAAGAAATGCTTTAAGTGTGGAGTTTGTGCATTACAAGAAAATATTCTCTTGCGGTAAAAATTAATTTTTAACGGGATTTTATGTTCAGGTTAAACTTTCTGGCACGCCATTTTCTTTGTTAAAACTAAACACATGTTCTCAACTCATCCTTTCAACTACCAATCTGCTCAGTTGCTGACACTGACATTTCATTGACCATTTGCACATTACACTCTGTTGGATTTTTCCTAATACCAATCCTAATTACACATTTCACAAACCATATCCAAACAAACACAAGATTTTTGAAAAACATTTTGTTTTAGTGAGGAGAGTTTGAATGTAAATAGTAAGATATAATAAGTTTCAAAATAGTTATAAGGCAATGGAGTCAGTACCCTAAGCCTTCGGCGACTATTTTTTTTTATTGTCAAACTTGGACACCTTCATAAATAGCTCGAGTTTAGTAATTAGTAATAACATGTTCCACTACAGATGTCTTCATGGTAATCTTCTTTAATATTGTTAGTGGATATTGAAATAAATTACTAATACTGCTCCTAAAAAAAAAGTATAAAATAATATAACTTATGTATTGCTATAGTATTTTAAGGTTTTTTAAAAGCCGTAGTTTGTGCATTTTTACCAAAGCTTGAGTATATATTTAAATCTCAACTAAAATTTGAGTACTCGCAGATCCCTTTAAAAAAAAAGGTATTATATTACCTTTGAAATTGAGTTTTCAAATTTATTTATTTTTATAGTAGTTTTTTTCTTCACATAAATAAATATATATTCCGGTTGAGCAGAGTAATGATTGCTAACACAATTTATAGCACAACTGGCAGCGTTTGGCTGGAACATGACTAACGGTTTATTATTTGGAAAAACTTTTAAGACTAAATTCATAAGACATCTGTCGGCGTTATAGTGAACTACAAACATGAATGTTTTGACGATAATAATTGAACTCCAACAATGCGCCTAGTGATGTAAATTTTTATAAAACAAATAACTGATTACTACCTTTTGGAAGTTAATATACTAGCTTATTAATAATGAATTGACTAAGACTAAAAAAAATCAGGGTGTTTGGAAACTCATTCCCCAAACTATAGTTTGTGTGAACCAAAAGTCACACAAAATCCCTATATACTTATATCCTGCAATCTCTGCTAATACCATTAAATTGTGTTTAAAGTTTTGGCGTACAGTACTGGGAGAGCAAAGCTGTGCAAGCATGCATGTACAACAGGTTGAATCGCAGTTAGGCGTGTGACACTACACGTGCAATAATGGCAAACACTTGCTGTTATGTAGGCCTGCTAATGATGACCCTCAGAATGTATTCTCATTTTTAGATGTATTGGTGTGCTGTTTACTCTTAATTGTGTTAAGTTCTACTGCCGTGCTCCAAGATGTCAAGGTGTGCAGTACCTTGCGCCTAACTCCTATGCAACCTGTTGTACATGCATGCTTGCACAGCTTTGCTCTCCTGGCGCTCTACCCTTAAACTTTGACCACAATTTAATAATATTAGCATTGTTTTCTGAGTGTAAGGGTATAGGAATTTTGTATTACTTTTGATTCATACAAACTATATGTTCAGTTTGGGCATTGAGTTTCCGAACACCTGTATAGGCATGACATCATTTAGATCTCAATCATGTATTGGCCCAACTAATTTCCTTGAATTCAGACCAGTTAATAATAATAATAATGAAATTAACTACATTTGTTGTGTTTTTTTGCATTTTCTTCTGAACAACTATTAACTTTCTCTTTTAAAAATAATTTTACCAATTACCAATGTATTATATTTAAGACTGAATGAATAATATGTTTTTAGGATAAGGCACCAAGAACATAATTTTAATCTTTAATGTCTTCAAAGTTAGCCATAATTCAAGCTATATTTAATGTAATTTCAGTTTTGGTGTATTTAAAATTCCAAACAATTAAATACAAACTAAGACAGTATGTCAAAACCTTTTCACATAAAAGTAAGATATAAATATTAAATAATTAATATACAACACATCAAAAAACAAGGAAATTATCAAGGCATACTATATTTTATTTAATTACCGAGACCTTATTTTTAGTGTAAATTGTGTGATCATCAGCAGTTAGCAGTTATATTTAAAGAAAAGGAACACTAAAAATAAATGGCTTAGGAACTCAAAATTGAATTGAAATCTGTTTATATGTTTAGGCTCATAAAAGTTCATATTTGTTCATAAAGGTTTTAACTTTTTTAAATTACATTTTATGCTTTCTTTCCTTGACTTGGTTTTATATTGAGTCTATTTTCCCTTTTCTCAGTAATTTTGTTAAGGTAAGACAAATTTAAGAGGATTAGGAAAGTGTCACTGAAAACTTATCAGTTAAGAACTAATAAGTTAGTATTCTTGAAGAATGATTATTATCATATCATTTTAATTTTACTCCTTAGGTTAAGAGCGTCAAAATATGTATTTGGATTTTAGTGACAGCTAAGATAAGGGGACAGAATTGAGAAATGGGAACTACTCAGTTGTAAAAGCAGCCTTAAGCTAAATATGAAGAAATGATTTTAAAAGTGTTATTTCATTTATGTGGTTGTTGGTTGGCAGGTTTACATGGCTTGGAAAGAGTGGGTGGAGGGTCTCAAATTGTAAATCTTTTTACTCTTTGCCTTCAAATATCAAGTAAGATGTAGTCCAGGAAATGTTTTCATTGTTTGCTCTGCAGAATTTTTTTTAATATCAATAATTGTTTAAATAAAATAATAGCCAAGGTGAAATAAATATTTTCAGTGCTGAATTTATTTTAATATGAAGAAGAGTAATACATGACTTTTCATATTAGAACATTTCTTAAGGTAAATTATATAAAATTCATATTTTAACCCTGCAAATATTTTAGCACCTTGTCTTACTACCTCTCTAAGCTATACGCATATGAATTAGGGAGGAGTAAGGCTAAATTTAAAGGAATTGTACCCACATTTGTGAGGAAGGAGAGTGGAAGCTGTTTTAGAAAAACCACTCTTAGTACACCAGACTGAGATTTAAACCCTGGTCTCCCTTTTATCAGCAGTCTAGGCTAACAGGAGAGTGAAGCCATAGACCATGCGGCCACCAAAGCAGGCGACAAATAAATTTTCTTATTTTGGTCTGTCTACAAATTAAGGACTTCAAGCAAGTATTAACATATCAAATTTAAATCAAGTATATTGCCATAACATTAGATTGATAGACTATTAGTGAATTCTAAAATAATGTTTTTATACATTAAAAAAAAGTCAGACATGATATGATCTATTTAAATTTCTTAGACAATTCAACTAAATACTTTTTCCTAGGGCTAAGCGAACTGGGCGTCTGTCCTGGGTACCAGCTCAAGGGGGGCACTAAAAAGAGCACCAACCTAACCTAATGAAACCTCGGTGTGATAGTGAAGTGGTTAAGCATAACAATCCTTCACTTTTTGTTACTAACATGAAATTTGACATATTGTTATAGTTTTTTGTGGTGAATAAAGAGCAACTGTTTACTTTGTCATAAGCAGCCATCTCCCACCCACCTCTTAGCAACAGGTTTGTTTGCCAAAATTCTTAACAATGATGAGTCTGAGTCACTAGTACCCGGCATGTGTGTTAAGGTAACATATTACAGACATGGTAATTAACTGCTTGTCTGTATGTAACTAAAATTAGATAATTCAATACTTTTTTTACATTTTATAATTTGAAATAAGCACAAAACATTATTCAACATAATTTCATTTGAAAATGAAATGAAATTATTCTCAAATTTCAAACATTTTATTATTCTATTTTATTATTCTTTCAAAATGTGGCAAGCAAAATGTTTAAGCTGTTTCATTCAAATGACACCCTAAATTAAACTAAATTGTGCAAATATCTTGTTATAAATTATTTTTTCATATTTAATTTACATTTAAATTTTTTACTATGGCATTATAACAAGTAAATATAAATGTAAAAGAACTAAAAGCTTACTAAGAATCAAAAACAACAGGAACTTTTATTTTTCTTTAGCTGAAACCTTAAAATGTTTGTTTTTAGAACTATAACAAGAGTCGAAAAAAAAAAATTTTTGAATCCCATCAAATTACTTTATGGATGAATTTTCTTAAATTGTTTTTCTAATGTAATTATATGTGGATAGCCCAGGTGATAAGTAAAGCCTAGTACCCACTGGGCGATAATCGCCAGATACAAGTACCTAGCGACTCGGTGACATTGCCCACGGATACACCAACTTGTATTTGGACACAAGTCTCCACCAATGTTTTTGCGTCCACACTGAGCAAACACAGCTTATAGACCCTCTCCGCGATGCATTAGCATGTTGCTGCCGCTTTTATCATAATTAAATATCGCCAAAAGCAAAAAAGACTGTTGAAATAAGACGAGGGTAGTGTAATATAATGGTGACTGTTTCTTGTCAGATCTATTGTTTAATGATGGATATGCATTTTAAAAAAATTGTAAGGGTGACCAAACCGGATTTTTAAGTGGTAATTAGTTCTGTAGCACCCAAAGTTACAAAGAAAGATACCAACTTTTGAGCTGAAATGGTAATGCAATCTGTAGTAACCATAAGAAAATCACCACCAAAATACAAAAGGAAACACTTAATGTCTAGAACGAGAAATATAAATCAACTGGATTAAATTCAAAAGTTGTCCTCCAATACTTGCGCATGGGTTAACACTGGAGGTGGGAGACCGAGACACTGGTAACATTCTTTGATCTTTTACCGCTTGACACTCTGGCGATGTTTCTATGCATCCAGACACACAGGAAACATCGGTGGTCGGCTTGTATCTGGTGATTATCATCAAGTGTGTACTAGGCTTAAGATGCAATGCAACAAAAAAAAACTTCATTTATAGGAAAAAAAATGTAAATACAAAATGACTAAATTAACAAGTTCCGACAACATTTACTCGTTTTTGAACTATATATAGATATAGATTTATTTTTTTATCTTTTTAAAACACTTAAATAAACTATCTACTTTTGTTTGTAGGTTGATCGAATGACCAAATTTAACATTGCATTTTGGACACTAGCTAACTTCAGTGCTGGTTCTAAAAAAGTCAATCAATTCTCTGAACTACTGCAACATTAAAAATGGTCAATTAACTTTTGTCAAAGATTTAATATTTAGCTTCAGAATGTTTTCAAAGCTCCAAAGTTATTGTGTGCTGACATTTAACTTTTTAAAGGAATTGCACACTCCTATGGATTTGTTTTGTATGTTTACTATCTTTCTTTGTGTTTTGATTGTCTTGTTTTTTTACACATCTCTCATGTTTATAGATGAATTGAAACATGGAATTTAAGAAGCATAAAAATGCTGATGATGTTCAACATTAACTTTTTGAAATGTAATGAGGTAGTAACTTAGTTACAGTCCAATTTTCATCAAATGGACAATATCCGACAGAAAAGTTCCTTGATCTATTTTCACATCATATGTCACTTCAGGTCATGTTATCTGCAACTGTCACTATTTATGGATATTATCAATACCTGTAAAATAACACTAATATATTAAAATTCTATCAATTTCAAATAATAAAAAAATTAAATCTCTTCCTACAAAAATTTAACTCTAGAATGTTGTTTAACCCAATTTGTTTTGTAAATCATCTAGACATGTTTAGAACTATTTTACATCAGTCAATACATTTTTATTTGTTATTTATTTTTAAAATAACATAGATATTCTATTTTTAAGAAATTTGTAAATTTTAAAGTTATTTAATTGCATTTTAATTTTTTATAAATAACTTAAAGGTATATTATATATAATTATTTATTTGTATTGTATATTTAATAAATAAAGAGATCATTTGTGAATGATGGGTGGCAAGATTATTTTTTTTATATATCATCTGAAAAATATTAAACTCGTAATACTATTGATTACCAATTTGTCAAAAATTGTGTAAGACTCCCATGGTGGAGTTGAAACCATCTTTGGTCACACAGTTTACTATTTAGTAGAGATGGGTCGAATCTACATTTTATTTTCGAATCCCGAATCCGAATCCTAGCAAATCATTATAAATGTTAATGATTTACAAATAGATATTACACAATATAGGCCTCAACTGTGAATTAAGGTTTATTTCAATCATGCTTTCAATTTTAATCAACCCCAACCCCTCCTCGCAAAATACAGGTTAAAATCCAGCCAAATTAAACTATCTAGACTCGTATAATTGTTTAAATATCAAATCAGTCAAAATTTGAGTGTCTTTTAGTTATTTTTAGAAGTGTTGTTAGAATGGGTTAAGTTTCTAAAAATCATGTGAAATAAACAGATTAGGCCTATATATCCTTTGATCAACTTCAATCATCATTAAAGGATATTTTATTGTATTAAGATAGCAAAAATAAAAATACAAACGGATATTTTTAATAGACTAAAACAACATGCTTTACAATTAAACATACATTGGAAATAGTGAACTCAATAATGCTTAAGTATGTTTTATTATTATATTTTTTATATCCATTATCAATTTTTGCGTAGAAAATTAATATATATTCGATTCTTGCGATTTATCGATTTCTGAGAATACATTATATTTAAAACACGAACATATTTTCGACTACAATATGTTCATTTCCATTTTATAAGGCAGGACTACATTTGAATATTTCTACAATTACTTCAATAACATATTTAAAAAAATAATAAATATAAGTTAAAATCAATTTAAAAACAAATAATGGATTAGCAAGTCGTTATTTGATTCTTAAAACTCGAGAGCACTTACTAAGTGATCAGATTACCTGAATCGATTTTAAACAAACAATCGATATACGATACGTAAGTCGATGGTGATAAATAAACAGTTTTATCGCTGTCTGACTGTTGACAGTATTTATTTTTCATGAAACCCAACAAAATATCTAACTTAAGTGGGTTGCATAGGGGAGCCAAGACAGTGTAACTCAAGTGTTCAGCTTTATCACGATTTTGATAAAACTATTAGTAGTATCGAGGATTGGTCTTCACTGGAATGAATACAAAACTTTATTCTATATTTCTATACACAAGAGAGATATGTAAACATAGTTTAAAATATATTTGAGTTGATCGTTAAATACCTAAATCCGAAGGAAATTAAAGGGCAATAGTATAGGAACATTGAATGGAGATTTGTGAATCGAATTATATAATTTATTAGGGGGTCACAACACAAAATTTGTTGTTATCGTTATTAACCTGAGAGGTAGAAACTGGTAGCATTTCCCTGTACGCTAACGCCATCACTCGGCAAAGGACCGGTCAAGCTTTGCTCTG
>CABEEJ010002811.1:0-40222 GCA_901482245.1 Timema douglasi
GCTAACTCGTGATGCTTGCGCTACTGCAGCGCCTCTTGTGATTGGTGCAGTGGTTGGATCGTGCATCTTAGTCAGTGTCTCCAACAATTATTGATGTCACCAGTTATTTTAGCTGCTTCAGCTAAACATTTAGGTCTTTTAGCCTCTAATGCTTTAATTTCTAGTTGTTTACGCCTCTTCAACAAATCTCTTTCCGTCTGCTTTTCGGCCTCAACTCGCTAATACAATCTGTCCTCTTTATATAAAGAATATGCTACCAAATATAAAAGAAAAGTAAGAAGTATTGTTGTGATATTTTAAGTTTGGAACAGTGTTTTTGGCTTGAGGTTTAGATAACTATAATGTAGAGGTATCCAGGCCTTTCTGGCTCAGTTGAGAAATACCTTTTGCCATAATATAAAATAGTAATGAAAATGAATAATTATTGAATTATTACAATAAAAGTTCCTGGTTTTTGACACAAATTCAAGGTTTTCAGGTTCGCTGGTCACCCTACAATATGAATAAACAGCCCTGGAGAGTTTCAACCATAAACAAAGCTGTTTAAGAAATTTTAAATTCAAGAAATCCAGACAAGAAGTAAAGAAACAAGCAGTATAGACTGACTAGAAAATATGATACTATGAAGGTTTGTATAGTTTAATTAAAAAAAGGAACACTAATGAATCTGTTGTTGTAATACTTCCTGAGAAATATTTTGATTTTCCCTCAGTATCACCACACCACAGGCCAAGAAGCCAAAGACAAAATGTTGTTTGCAATGAAAAATAAATTATACATCCCAAGACCAGCTTTTGAGAATTTTGTATCGCTGCTCTGAAATGTACAATTTGAAGAAATCTCAGCAACATCGAAATATCGTATTATGACCGACCAATCACCACAAAGGATTTTAATGTTTGCAGACAAGCCGATTTGATTGACTTCCAATTAACTCCCAGTAGAGATTACAAATGATTAGTAAACTACCAAGAACAAATAGCAAAATTTTGTGTTATTTGCCCTTTCAATAAAAATCGTGCTTCCAAAATTTCAATGGAATTGCTAGAAAGATATTTTTAGACTTTGGTGCACCTCATATTTTGCAAATTGACAAAAGACATGAATTCATAGCTAGAGTCATTCAGCAAGTTTCATATATGTGGCTTGACTATAAAATAGTGAATGGAAGACTTTGAAATCCAGAATCAATGGGGAGCGTGGAGCTGTGGAATAAAGATGTTTAAAACGTAATTTTGGTTCTTTACATTGTGTCTTATTACTTGTTCAGGTTATACACATATGTAATAACTACGCTAATGAGTTAAGGACAAGGAAGGTCGAATTTAGTGGAAATGTACCCACATTTGCATGGAGGAAGAATGGAAAACCATTTAAGAAAAGCCACCCTCGGTACACACGAGCGAGATTCAAAACTTGATTTCCTCGTTATTGGCTGTCCATTCTATTGCGAGAGTGAAGCCTCAGACAATTCAGCCACCAAAGGAGGTCGATGGTAGGCATACAATTTTTGGGATTTCTTGTCAATATTAACTCGAGTAGTGAAGTAACATTTCCCATTTCACTAATCTTGTACCAGTACAATTTTAATGATGAGTCAATGGTTTTGTGAGCTTTATTAATTTTAATGCACATCTAGGAGAAATATATTTAGAAGTAAATAAAGGATAAAGGTAGCCTTCTTTCAAAGATATAAAACATTTGAGGAGTGAACATAGCCATTATACAAGCATTTTAAACAGGGGGGTTATTATTAACATTTTAAAGTCAGGGCTAATAATTAATTTGTCTTCCATAACACTTTTAGTTCCTTCAAAGGTTGTTGTCAAGTGTTGTCAAACCGCTTTGTCAACTAACCTGTTGTACTGGCTCATGGCTGTTGAGGGCCCACACTCGAAGCAGAGGTTTTGTAGTGTCTGCGGTGAGCAAGTAGTCACTACCTAGTAGGGAGAGGCAGTGAGGGGCTACGACACCACCGCTCTTGTACGTCATGAGAGTGTTCCCCGTGTGGGGGTCCCAAATACAGCCACTCCAAAGCTGCCCTGATGCATCGCTGGTCACCACCACTTCTGTAGTATGGCTCATTGTCAAACGTTTTAACTAACATTCAACAGCAGCCAACACATATATTGGCCTCCTAAAAAAAATAAAAAATAATAATAATCTAGATGTGTGCTTTGAAAAAAAATGATCACTCCAATAATTAAACATAATTTTATACAGTATTATTTGCTATAATTCTTACCTAATATAGTTGTTATGGTCAAAATTAATTTACTGGAAATGGCATCTTCTTTAATGTTGTACACGAATTTAAAAAATACTTCGGCTATAAATTTTCTGCAATATGGATAGGTATGTTATAAAAAAAAGTCTTTATTGGATAAAAACATAAAAGCTTCATAATTTTCAAGCAGCAACAATTGAAGGTTCTGATGCAAGAATTGGAAATGTGCAAACACTAAGATTTACATGAGAAGAAAAAATGTTTAAATAAATCCACTTTTTTTAGATTTATCAAATGTTTAATTTTTGCCTAAATATCAATCTAAAATGCACAGAGCAACTATTTTTGAACCCAGCTTTTGAGAAAGATTTTAATTATCATTTCCAGTTTTAACAACATTAATACAAAGGCAATAACTTTTTTTTTATAAAATATATTTGTAATTGCTGACATGAGCTATGCAGGTTTAACACATCAAATGAAAAACAGTAACTTAGATGGTGAAAAACGGTTACAGTAAGGTCCTGCTCATGAGGTGGGTTAGGTGCCAGGACCCTGCTGTAGAGTGGAACATAGCCCCTTTAACTTTCAAATGCATATAAAATCCTAATAACATGTTTACACACTTATACATAAAGTTTGCAATAAGGCTAGGCATCAATAAATGATACAAAACTAGTCGGATGAAAACAATCAAAAACTATCAAGTGATTATTCTGTAAATGATAGTTAAGATCATTCGATAGTGCCTGTCACTACTGTAAAAAGATTGAATTACTGACATAAAATAAGGCCAAGGCCATTCAACATGCAAGGAATGCTTAAAAACGCTGGAAGAGCATGACAAGTGCCGAACATAGTGAAAATGTATATGATTTAAAACCTCTGTATTAATGGAACGCCAATGCTGTAAAGTGGAACCCTACAGTATTAGACAGTAAAATGCTAAGTAAAACTTTGTACGATGTTATCACCCAATCAAGCACCAATATTCCATCAAGGTAATGTTATAATAGGTCTACTAAAATTTGGGGGAAAAAAAATGAGAGCGAATACAGCTGGTCCTGACTCCAAAGACTTAAATGGTCAAATGTTCTTATAACTGATTTTAAATGTAAAATAGACAGAACATAATCATGACATGGATATAAAACATATTTTTAGTAACTTTTGAAGTGTCAGAAAATGTCAAATTAAATGTGAGTAAACTAGCCTATGCATAGTAAAAGTAGTCCCCAGCTATAACATTATCTAACCACGAACTAAGCTTATAACATTGACGCTGAACGGAATTATAAATAACTAGCAAAAAAAATCACAAAGAAAACTAAGAAACCTAAAAAAATATTTAGATAATAAAGTAGCCTATGAGGTGTGTCCAGAAATTAAAGATACAAATATTGTAAGCATTAAAAAAAAAATACTAAGCTTTTACTGAAAATTATTTGCGTACATGTAACTTTATTTTCCCACATATTCACCACCATTGTCCAAACACTTATTACATCTGGGAACCAACTTCAGTATCCTTGAGTCATAAAAGTTTGCTGCCTGTCTTTTAAAACACTAAAACTTATATTATGTTTTTAATCTATAACATACAAAATAATATTTTACTGCAACCATGCACCTAGCTTCCAAGTCTATGAAAATTAAATTACAATACAATTTTGTATCGATCAATAAATTTAGTTATTGCCGTAACCATGCAGCTAAAATGGGGAGCCACAAAATACTATTTAAAAGTGCCAATATAAAGAAACTAAACATACCAAAATGATTGCATACATTTGTAAAGAACCAAAAACAATTAAACTTTTCCAAGTGCATCTTTAAAAGGCGAGAGTATGCTTTATCCATGCCATTTTAGACTCTTCCTAATTGTCATGGCACAATGTTTGAATATTTTATTCACTTTATTACGCATACAATAGTATTTGTATAACCAGATTACACTAATATTTATACATTTTTAACACTTTTAATAAAACATATCTACACAACAACACACCGCTGCAATAACTATCTACATGTAAGTAATTGATGATGATGTGAAGCTTTCTTGTGATGATTTGTGTTACACACCTACACACTAACACAATGACATTATCGTATGAAGCATACCTCCGATGTTTTACTATTACATTTGTATATAATCTGAACGGGTAGTGAGATGTAGTGCTAAAAAAAATATTGGTTTAGTTTATTGTATCTATATTTATAAATTTAATTTTTTTCACATAAAAGGTCAGCTGAGTCAGGAATTAATATATAAACTAGTTGTCTTAAATTTATATGACGTCATTATTATTATTTTCCAGAAGATACCCCAAAGCTTGGATGAGTTTACATTTTTTATATATAATTAAATTATTTGTTTATTTTTGGTTTTAACCTATTTTATATGTTTTTATATTTATAAAAATGTACAGCTAATATCAATATTTTGGTTATTTTAAGAAATATATGGTCAAGATTAGGATGGATATAGCGTAAAATCCCCCATTAAAATAAAGGCAATATATCTTGATGTACCTAAACTTACCACCAACCAAATGTATATCCATAGTTTACCTAATAGCACCAAATATGACACAATTTGTCACCAGACAGTTTTGTTTGAAATTTCATAGATCATTTAACAAACTTAAGACCAAAGTATTATACAAACAAAATATATGTCATTTAAAACAGAACTAGATAAAGGAAATGGAAAGGTTGTGTATTAATATTATTTTACAGTATTCTTGATTTGGTTTACATGACAAACCACGATAACATAAAATAATAAGACTTGAAAATTGATACATACCGTATTAATATTATTTTAATGTAATCACTAAACAAAATAAGTGAAAATTCACTAACAATTATGAGAAGATTTTGCAAAAGATTAAATAGGTTAAAGTTAATAAAAGAGTGACTAGTGTTAGGATCGTTTTATAAAAATATCTAGATAAAGATGGGTCATTTTCAAATTGAGGGACAATGTATGTCTCCTGCTTATATACATATTTTTTTATTTTTAAAACAATAGTATTTTTTAGTAGTAGAAAGTGTATAAAACTTGATAGAAACATTTAGATATGGTAATATCAAAAACAAATTAGACCAATTAATTATTTATTATTATTATTATTTAGCACTGTGTCTTACTACCCGTTCGGGTTATACGCTTTAAGTACTAATTACACCAATGGATTATGCATTAGGAAGGTTTAATTAGAGGAAGTGAACCTGCATTTGCGTGGAGGGAGAGTGGAAAACCATTTAGGAAAAACAACCCCCAGTTCACCCGACCGAGATTCGAACCTCAATCTCCTCATCCTCAGCAGTCGAGCTCAACACAACTAGCGCGTTAGCCAACTACGTCACCGATGCGGGTCAAATAATTATCAAAAGTCCCTTTCATCACCTCATTAACTGTCCTCACCTATGAATTTCGAAGTTTGAATTTCTATAAAAAAAAACAATTTAAAATATTCTTGTAGTACATATATTTTTATTTAAAGAATCCATTTCAATAAATTATTCACAAATTTCGACATTTTGATCAATGTTTGTTCCCAAGTAACACACTGGACAAACACAATATTTTGAATTTGGCGCTGAAACATTCCAGAATGCTCTGCTGTTCACCATTAGCAGTAGTGTTGTTGTCCTGTACTTAATAATTCTTGTTATTTCATTAGTTAAAAAGTTTTTTCAATATTATTTGGCCAACGTTTCAAGAAAATTCAGGTAAACAGTATAGAGTATGCTAATTTTAAATCAATTCACTAAAGTTAATATCAGTTCAGTTGAATATAAATGGAGGCAGAAGTTAACCTCAATGTTTGTTTGCAGCTTTATACTTAAATATCATAATTATGAAACTAAAGTCCACCAAAAACATCACTTCGCTAACGCTCCCTTCACTAACGAAAATGGTGTTATCACTTTGCTAATGTTTCTTAGTAACGAAAATGGTGTCATCCCCTTGCTAACGTCAGTTAGGTGATGAAACTGATGATAGTCACGTAGTTCATGTTAATAAAGTGACATTTTCAATGTAAATGCTGTTTTCTCAAACATCACTTCACTAACGACATTAAATGCACTTATTTCTCATTAACCATCTTGGTAAAAAAAAAAATCATCTATTATTAACATTTGAGCTATTAAAAACCTAAATAAAAAATACAAATATAAAACTTAATTTTCTTTGGATTTTGTAGAAATTAACATCACTAACACATGCAGTTTCTATGATTCTTCTCTTAAAAAATAATAATTCCGAAAAATTAGAAAATATTTTTTTTATATTATTGTTAAAAAGAACATGGTATATATACCTAGTAAAATGATGTATTTTATTTGGATTTTAGAGATTATAGCATATTTTTGTGCATTTGAAACACGATTAGTAAAGTGATGGATTATGGATAGCCACTTTGGTAGAATAAAAAAAACATGATAAAATTGTAAAATCAAGCTCTGCTGGTATTATTATTATTAGCACCGCGTCTTACTACCCGTTCGACTCATACTCACTTACGCTAATGTGTAATGGTAGGGTGATTGTGAGATGAAATGGAGGACCTAAAGTTTAACGTGGGATCTTAGCCACGATGGAGGCTTGCATTCCACACATTCACAAGTTGTGTGGTTTTATTACTTACTTCTTTGATAAATTTTGTGTAATCAGTCAATAAATTATACTTTTCCTGAATTTTTTTATTTTTTTTTATTTTTGGATTTCCTATTTGTACCTCAATTTGAAAATGACCCAGGCATAGAAAGTTTCAGAATAATTTTTTTTTTAGCATACATTAATAGTAATGGTAGAAATTTGAATAAACAAAAGATTAAATGTGCAGTAAAAATTGACTAGTAATGAAATTTTAAGGAGATTTTAAAATAAAAATGATCAACATAGCCTAATATGTAAAAAAAAAATATATGTATTTATGAAGACATTTTAACTAAATATTAAATGATGAATTAGGTGGGCTATATAGAAAATAGACGTTACCTTATTGGTACAAGTCACACTCGTTAAAGTGTATCATTAATGCATGTCAAAAGCAGAAGCTATGGCATATTGAATGTTACATGTAGGCCTAAATTTAAATCTCAGATTTTACGAACAATAAATAATGATAAAATATTATAATATTACAAAATTATTTAGATGTAAAAGTCAAGGAATAAAATAAAGAAGAGCTAATCATGAAATATAAAATTTTTATTATTAGGATAGGCCTAAGAGTTAAATTTAATGTGAAATGATGTGGGATTTCAAAGTCTTGTATCGATACATGTAATCCCTTGCTCCTTGATGTCAAAGTCGTTTTAATATGGGCTGTTGAATTTAACTCGACATGTTTCGAATGCCGATTAGATTTACATAATACAATATATAGGTAAGTGAAATATATTAGTGATGAAATTGGAATAATGATAATGTTGACGAAATGAGATTAATATAGGCCTAAATATGAACTTGAACAGTCAAACTCATGTGTTTCTGAAGCGCAAAATGTTAGTATTTACATTATTGCTTAACTGTATGGTAGTGACCACATGCACGATGTACAGTATTTATATCTATTTAAAACAGTTTATAAATATATATTTTATTAACTTGATTTTTTTTAAATCATTTCATAATTGTTAGTAAATTTTCAACGATTTTGTAAACTGATTACATAAAAAATTTCAGTACATCAATTTTTAAGTTTTATTGTTTTGTATTTAAAATATTATTTTAAGTTTTCTAAAATGTACGATAGAATAGTAAATACATACATTGTACTAATATAACAAACAATTCCTACCTTAAATGACTAATTATACACTCACAAAAATATTAAATTATCAAAATCTCTTCAATCAAATTTTAAACATGCTGTAGGAGAAAATTTTTAGTAAGGTGTACAAAGTATAAAGCAAAGAGGATCGTCCATTTATTTTGAATGCTGCCAACTGTTTTTCACCATTTAATTTAAAAATACCTTTACGTTACATGAAAGCAAGTAGATTCACTAAAATTCTACCAAGAAAATGTAATAATGTGTATATATAAAATGTCGACTAACCAATATCAAGCAAACCAATTCATTATTAGCTAATAATTTAAAAGGGCAGATGTAAGCAGTACTTAAAAACCTTGTGATATCGATAAACTTTATATGAGAAATACCTATGTATATAATATTTATGGAAGCAAACTCTCATTTCATTAAAAATTTACAAGAGTAGCCCTTTCTAAAACAATTTTTTGGTAAAAAAAAAGAAGTTCAACCTGAAATATATAATTTTCTGTAATTCTTAGGACCCTAAATCTAGATGTGGAACTATTTAGATCCATAAACTACTAATATTTAATGGGTAAATTCATGTTTGAGATTCAAGATTTTTTTTTTTTTTTNTCTAGATGTGGAACTATTTAGATCCATAAACTACTAATATTTAATGGGTAAATTCATGTTTGAGATTCAAGATTTTTTTTTTTTTTTTTCAAACGCTACTATTTAGCTAGACAGAAAATTAATTAGGACTTTTATACTCAAAATGTGCTATTTACTTTCCTAATAAAACCGGATATAATATGTACACTATAATAATTGCTGTCTATACTTTTGTTTCCAAAATCTGCTATAGTTAAAAATCAAAATGGTAACAATAAATTGTTAACGATTTCGAGTCCCACTATTTTATACTTATACGGATTTAATGCTATTCAATTCACTAATAATATGAACTTAGGATAAAGTATGTGCACCCCAACCCCTTTAAGAAATTAAACCAATTAAATCAATGTTGAAGTCACTACTAGTTTTATTGTCACGTAATTTTATCCCACTAACTAGATTTCATTTTTCTAAAATTGTTATTGATAATATTACTAAATGATTGATATACGGTTATTATTATAAATACTTGAAACAAAAGGCGCATTAAGTATTAAAACGGTTAAAAATAGTCTTTAATGAAATTACCCCAATTTAAGTTGCATGCCTTTGAGTTCCTACCTTCCCCTTGCGCCACACTAAGGCCTTTAAACAAAATCTTTAAATAATAGTAATACCACACACATAACGTGTTAATATGGCTTAGAGGTAAAATTTCGAGTTTGAGTACGATATAACTAACTATAGTATAGAGTGGAGTTAAAGTTCGATTGTTTGAAATTAGAATAATTTCATGTATTTTGTTTAATTGATTGAATAGCTAAAATACTATCTATATCATAATTGCTTTAATGTTTAAAGTTATTTCCCTCTTAATAATCATTATATTTTGTTGATGTTCTTATTATTTGTATTTGATAAATTTCAATAATAATAATAATAATCGCAAATTTTGAGTTATAGCCTTCATTTGAGGGATATTCTCAAGTCCAGAGTTACAATGAAAAATTACTTTAAGACTTACTCTCAAATTTTGATGCATTTTTCTGTCAACATTTATTGAGGGGAACCTCCCCCGACCCGATCCTGTGTGAGCAACCCCTATCGCCCTCACGAAAATCCTGCATCCACTGCTGAAGATGTTCCTGTTATGTTATAGGCTTCCACAATAGACTAGAGTGCGGCCTTGGTGGTAGAAGAGTGATATATTTTACTTTAAAACTAATGAACTCTGTAATATAACTGGATGGACGTCAGCAGCTAAAATTTCCTTGCTGTTGTCTGATCAGCTCTGTCTAAGAGAAAAGGATACTTTCGGGTATCTCTTTCTCTCCTACACACATTTATAAAGCGATATGGCATTTTGATTTCAATCGCTTATTCGTATGAATTACAAAGTGCTAATTACCCGTTAGCACTTACACTAAAAATACGTTATACATGATTATCACAATAAATCCAAAAACTAATACATTGTAATAATATATGGCAAATATAAATTCACTGTGAAATCATGTTGCTTGAAACGCCCAAACTTGAGGGAAGTGACCAAGCTGATTGTTCAAAACTTCCTGGAGGAGGTTCAACACACGGACATCTTACACGCTGGCTAGACTCAACAGTATTAACGAGTCACTTCCCTGTGTTGTCCTCAGCAGCCTCCTCATAGCGCTAGTTGTCTTTTTTCTCATTTTTAGAAAATAACCACTCCCCCTTCTTGTTGATGTCCCTTCCGAAATACGTCAGTGCATCTAGTATATAACCGCCATCCCTCGCTTCATAGTTTGGCTTGAACCTACCCTTCTACCTAGTTAAGGTTGTATAATCTTATGTATCCCACCACACCTTCTCCACTACCTTTGGGAACGCCATATCCCAAGTCAGAAGCATCTGGGCTGGAGTGCCGTAGGGTTCCCTCGTGGACCAGGTGCTCTTCAGTCTATAATTATGTGACCGACATTCCAAAACCCCCAGACACCAAGTTGGCACTGTATGCGGATGACAGGGCTCTAGTAGCGGAGTCGTGGCGAGGGCAGCTGGTGTAGAGGTGACTCCAGACGCACCTGAAGCAATTGGAGGGGTGTTTGACCACCTGGAGGACAAGTTTTAACGTGTAGAAGAGCACATCAGTGCTTTTTTACATGGAAAAGAAAGTTATACAGGCCGGCTCCACTCCGGCTGTTCGGAGAACAGATTAAATGGGTGAGCAGTGTTAAGTACCCGTGACTTACGCTGGACACCAAACTTACCTGGAGAGAGCACTGTAATGAGAGAATCAACAAGGCGAGGCAAAGGCTGAGAATCCTAGGCCCACTGCTTAACAGGCGTAGCGCCCTGTCTACAAGGAACGGTCTGACACTGTACAAGCAGTTGCTCAGACCGATCCTCGACTATGCATGTCCCGCTTGGGGCCACCTGGTGGACACGTATATAAGGAGGATGCAGGTATTCTAGAGCAGGTGTTTGATGATCATTGTGGGCGCACCTTGGTATGTCCTGGATGAGTTTCTACGTCGTGCCTGGATATGCCTACGATCAAGGACCAATTCCGGAAGCTGGCGAAGTCCTTCTACGACAGACTTCCCGGTGCCACCAATCCTCTTATCCAGGGGCTTGGAAATTACGTCATCGACCCTGGAGGGTGCCATCGACGTCCCAAAGCCCTGCTTGGATAAGCGAGATGTATCAACAGTGGTTTGGGAGGCTTTCTCCCAGCCCCTCATAGAGTAGTGTCTCAGCACGTAACTCTAAAAACCCTTATTCGGTTTCCCAAAATATTTTGTCTCCCACACCATTATTAATAATATGTTTTTCTTGTTTCAGAAACTTTGCGAGATGCGGCAATCCGTTTTTACTAGAATCCGAAACCACACGGTATGAACAATTGGTCGGTACGTGTTGGAATTTGCTCTCGTGCTCCCCTTCAGGGTGCATTAGAGCATGCTAATATGCAACTGCGACTCATAGTTTGTATTCTATTGTAACGATTCATCGAAGGACATCCTAGAAGTTAAACGAAGACCAGTGGACTAAACCAGTGGGGATCACAATATTTGAGGCGTCGGTCTCTCCTCCTCGCCACAGATGAAGTAAAAAGCCTGTGACTATGAGAACTTAATCTAGTAATCTTTGATAGGGTCTTCATGATATGTTTTACTATGTCCATAAGACATAGCTTTGAATGCCAGCGTTCTGACTAGTTTTTACTCTGTCCATAAGACATAGCTGAGTATGTCAGAGTGACGTCATGTAGTGTCGTTGTATATTAAGTAGGGCGTAGCCACGCGCATCAAGATCTAATTGTTTCATTTTCATTTTCTATTTTCATTTTAGAAGGATTTATTTATTTTTACTATGTAAAGAATTTTGTCAGTCAAAATAATTTACTCATTATCATGTTCCAAGGAAATGATAGGTTTCGCTCTTATAGCTCAGATGTGATTTTTTTTCTCCAGATATCTACTTGAAGAAGCTGTAAACCTTAAGGAAGGTAATTTTTGTTTTTACCTTCAAGACTTAAGCTTGGATATAGTCCTCAATGGATCCGGTTTTGGAGATCTTTAGGTCAAGGGTAATTTCAGTGTAAATATTATCCTGACGGTATGTGAGACTCTTAAGGCACACCTTTTTGCACAGCCTAATAATAGATTGTATTTGTTCCTTTGGGAAAATTACTGTTTTATATTCTGGGAGCACGTGAGTAAAGCTAGTGCTCTTATTGTTCGTTATTTCTGTGTAACGCCTTTTTACAACCATGAGGTAAACTTTTCTATACTAAATTACTTTGATTTGTACATATTTTAGATCTACTTTCTGCTTTAATTTATTGAATTGGTGTATTTTTTTTAGGTTCCTTGAAAATGCAGCCATTCTTTTCCCCAATTAAAACTTTATTCGAGGATAGGTCTATACACTATCTGCCTGTAAGGTTTTAATTTTCTACTTTAACCAATATTGTTTAAATATATATATCACTACTCTCTCCTTTTCCAATGCAGCATTTTTAAATGTCCCTTTTTAGACTTTTCTGGTTTACTAATCCATCTACCTCTCTGCCAATTTTAAGATTCATACCTGACGGGTTATCCTGAGGACGCGCTGTGCCGTGGGTGATGATCGTTGATAAGCGGACACACAGGCTTTCAAATCTGCAGAAAGAGTATGTCAGCAATTAAGGGCATACAATTTAATAAAGATAAGAGGTCGAGTATAGTAGTAGCAGGGAAATGGCACTATATGGTCATCGTAAATGTGCATCGTCTAACAGAAGACAAATATGACCTAGTAAAGAACAACTTCTATGAGGAGCTTGAACACCTGTATTACCAGTTAGATGAAAATTGTGATACGTGACTTTAATGGAAATATAGGGAAGGAAGAAGTCTTTAAAACTACAATATGAAAATAAAGCTTGAATTATGTCAGTAAGGTCAATGGACTAAGATCGATAAACTTTGCCATATCAAAGAAACTTAAAGTGAAAAGTACTTGCTTCAAGCATAAGGATATTCATAAATATACTTGAACCTTCCCACAAGGAAATAAACATAAACAAATAGAGCACTTTCTGAAATATGAAAAAGTCATACAAGATTATCTTGATGTTAGGTCATACAGAGACGCAGAATGCGATTCAGACTACTACTTGGTAGTATCAAAACTTAAGGAACGTCTGTCAATTAAAAAAAGGGGAGGAATTTTGATGCTCAACCTAGACGTATATGATGTAAAGAAACTGAAATGGATAAGAATAAATATAAAATTGAAATTTTAAATAGGATTGATACCTTATAGTGCCCACATAATAGGGAGGAAACTGTGTATCCAGAGAAACAATGGGAAATTGTCAGAATTAATATTAGAGATAAAACTAAGAGTAGAGTATGTATTTGCAAAAATAGTAAGAATAAGCTATGTTTTGACAACAAGTTTTCAAAATTAATAGAGAAACGAAGGGAAGAAAGTGTTAGTGAATTTAGCCTAAACCCATTTATCAAATAACAATGTAAAACCGAAGGCCAGTAACCTTTTCAGAAACAAAAATAAATATTATTCAAAGGGTAAGTTTACCGAGATAGAACAAAATAGCAATAATAAGAATACAAGTGAATTTTTAAAAGTAATTAATGAATATATGGAAAGGGCCAATTTAATGACATATGAGAATGTAAATATGATGGCAAATGACAATTTGAGTAGATGGGATGACTACGTCAATCATATTTAGAATGTTCACGAAGGATCCGAATCGGGTGAGGTTCTTGAAATCCATACGGCTAAGCTACTAGTCACAGATTCAAGTATAAGTGAAATCAAGAAGCTATCGAGATGTTAAAAAATCATAAAGCTTTAGGTATATATTAAATTCCAGCAGAAATAATAAAGTTATGTTGTTAAATATTACTAATAGAAATTCATATACTGCTATGTTACATATGGAACCATTATGTAGTAGCACAAAGATTGAAGGTAAGTATAATAATACCCATTTACAAAAAGGAAGATAAATCAGAGTTTAATAGCTTTGAAAGTAGACCTATCTCCCTGCTCCCAAAACGCTACAAAATGTTTTCTGACATAATTTTAATGAGATTAACACCATATGCAGAGGAAATAGAAATATATCAACAACGGATCAGTTTATTTTACCATTCGGTAAATATTAAAAAAGAAGTGTCAATACAACATAGTGGTATATAAACTTTAGTACACATATTTTAAAAAGGCATATGAGTCAGTTAATTGAAACAAATTATTTAAGGGAAAGTAACCGAATATCGTATCCTCTCCTAATTTCATCCCCCATCATTCTTGGTATGTTAAAGACTGTAATCTAGCGGTAGCTGGTGGAAGTTGTACTGAGAGCTAAAACAGCCATGTTGTGTGAGAATAGTGCAGTTGAAAGACACGCAAGTATGTCTTATGTAAAGTGGTCGGGGTTTTAGGCCCTTAGCTCTCAACCATTTCATTTATAAAATTATATTAGTTTTTCCTTTAGTTTACATATTAATACATTCAAGATACTGAGCGTACTAAACTGATAAATTCATTGTTCTTTTACATTCATCTAGGCCTAATTTAATTTTTGTTATTACTATAAAATGGTTAATTATAAGAAAGTATGGGGTTTTATGGTAATTATAAGTTATGTAAATCATAACCAAAGTTGTAAGCAATATATGTTTTAAATTTCAATTCATTAACTTCATTTTCAGGCCTTTAAACTTTCAATCTAATAGTTTTTCATTATTTAAAGTCTTTGTTGGAATATTAGAGTCATCCAAATGTATTACTTTTACTTTTCATTTTAAGCATCGTGCAATGTATCAATAGCTGAACCCGGAAGCTGGGAGATGCACCTGTTACTTGCACGTGTAGTTTTTCAGTGGAGGGGGAGGTTTTGGCGCGGACTCCTGGCCAATCAGTGCCTCTGGTTTAGCGTCTGTTTTTGACCTTATGTGGAAGGAAAGCGTCAGACGCGGCACTGGCCGGTTAGCACGCAAAGAGCAAAGACCTGTACTCAATATTAACTTATCATAACGGGTAGAGATAGTCTCGAGATGGGAGAAAGTAGAGGTAGACCAGGTGGCTAAATAATTATCTTTAGCCATGTCATAACCAGTTCGTGTTTTTAAATTAAATATCCTTGGTACTAAAATGTAAATGATTTGTTAAAATAAAACCTCAAATTCAAATGCTACGCTAAACAATATCTTTTTAATCGGCTGTGTAACTCTACCCCCACCATTATCTATATAACCCCGAGATGCTCTACCGAAACAACTGACTTCCGTGGACGACCACTTATGAAGAAGATGATGTGATACTGATCTTCAAATCAGCTGTGTAGCGCCGACTAGGTACACTTATTAGTTGTTGTTTTTTGAAATCACAGTATCAAAGTTTTTGTTAACATTAATTTGATCAACATCCAACCAAGCTAAGTTATGTTTTCTGCTTTCTTATTCACCCTGATCATAGAATGTTGGGAACATTGCTTGTCTTTGTTTAACCAATATTGAATTATTTCTATTTGTTTTAAAAGTAAGGCCACCAAATTAAAATGTGTTTAGATGCGCATTATCGCGTCCCCTAGCTAGTTCCTAATTTCACCCAGGGGACGATATTAAGACTCCAATTAAATTACAACATTTTAAATATTACTTTCACTTTATATTGCAGATGTTTTCACCAAATATGAAGAAACGTAAGACCTGGGATGCAGGCAACATGTGTGCCACTGTTGCAGCAGTTAGAAAAAAAGAAATGAGTTTAAAGAAAACATCAAAATCTTATAATGTACGGTAGCCCTATGGCTTCTTTGGTATTGACTGTCAGCTCACAACTGACTTATAACAGTCAACATTTAGGTATGTACCTAAAATTTTACCGTCAGAAGTGACAGCTGCTAAACACATATTTTTGTAGATCATATGGTTCCGGGTAGGGATACATCATTTGGTCTGGTAACTTTTCAAAGCTTTTAGCTGTCAGCTGTGAGCTGTCAGTCATCACCAAAGAAGTTATGGGGCTACTGTACCTAGATCTGCATTCAAAGATTATGTGAAAAGTAAAGAACAAAGGATTGAAAAAATTATTAACGAAAGAAAGTGTTCTTCCTACTGAGCTTGAAGATTAGTTGGTGAAATATTGTTTAATTATAGAGAAACATTTATTTATCTTAACGACAAGGAACGTAAGGCGCATGGCATTCCAACTAGCCATGAAAAACAAACTGCCACATCCATTTTATAACGAAAAAGAAGCAGCAGGAAAGAAATGGCTTTCACGATTCTTTAAATGACATCCTCAGTTAACTCTTCGAAACCCTCAACTAACCAGCTTTTTCAGAGTGAAGGGCTTCACGTCCGAAAAAGTATCCAAGTTTTTTTATGTGTTTGAACCCGAAATACAAAAAAATTAATTTCTCACCCAATAGGTTATTCAATGTTGATGAAACTGGAATCACTGTCGTTCAACACAAAACAAGCAAAGTTGTTGCATTGAAAGGTAAGATACAAGTGTCATCATTATCATCCGATGAAAGGGTGCTCTTGTGACAATGGTCCCGTGTATGAGTGGCTCTGGAATGTTTGTTCCTCCGTTTATGGTGTGTCCTCGTAAGATTATGAAGAAAGAGCTTCTAGATGGAGCTTCCCCTGGAACAATTGTTGCAACTCACATTACTGGATGGATACAAGTGGACAGTTTTACCAAGTGATTCACACATTTCATTGCTACTGTGAAACCCTCACTTACAGACATTGTGATTCTTGTATTAGATGGGCATTACACACATGTTAGAAACCCAGACGTTATAAATATGGCTCGAGCTAACGGAGTGGCAATTGTATGCTTACCACCTCACTGTATACACCGTATGCAGCCGTTAGATGTGGCTTTCATGAATCCATTCAAAACATCTTACTCCAAAGAAATTGTGAATTGGCTTAAAAACAACCCCGGTCAAGTAGTAACAAGCTATCAAATGGGGAAAGCTTATGTGAAATCAGCTACAGTAGAAGTAGCAGTAAATGGATTCCGGAAAACTGTCTTGTTTCCCACGAATAAAAATGTTTTCCAAGATCATGACTTCATTTCAGAAGATCTACAGGAAAAAAAAGAACAACAACCGTGACCCTCCTTTCACTTTACCAGCAGAAATAAATCCCGTTCCAACAATATAAAATAACAAAACTGCTGACCAGATTTCTCGCCAGGGTGCTGCAGTTCTTGTGACAGGATCACCACACAAAAACAAAGTAATGGATGATCGAGCTCGAAAAGAAACCAATGAAAAAAAAAAAAGAAGTGAGAGATAGGCGAAAAAAGACAATTTGCATTATAAAATAAATCAGGGACTGGACCTACGCTACAAAATCCGCCAACTTCTCAGAGAGGTAAGCGAGGAAAGTGGGGTAAGCTAGGACCACAGAAACGTTGTAATAAACGGAGCACGGTTTCCTCGTCATCATCAGAAGACGAGGATGACCACCTGAATTTTGTAGAAACGGATGATGAAGACAGTGAAATTGATGAAGATGCTCAATGTTTTGTGAGTGATAAGTAGTTATCCATTGACAAACATGGTGATAAATGGGTTCAGTGCACAGGGTGTCATCGGTGGGGTTACACTGTATGTTGCGGCTATAACAGCAATAGGAAAACATTTATTTGGAAGATTTGTTTTGATGGATAGCTTTATGAATCTATTTTATTATTTACATAGCTAAATAAACAGAGTATTACTTGATTATGCTAGTTATATGTGATGCTTCATGACTTTTTGTAGGGGTTGAAAGAGGGGGGGCACTATAAACCTAATACCGTTCTTCGTACCTATTTTACACATTATTAAAACATACAACTAACTTTATTTTTTTCAGTTTAAGTTCAAGAAATTATAAATACATTGTTACTAAAATATAACTTAATAGTAAATAAAATAAAATTGTTTCCACACGTTCTCTGAAATTCAGATAAACAAAAAAGGGGACGATATTTTGGTACTTTCCCTTAATATAGTTAAGTTAGGAATAGGTACTCAAAAACTTGTCAAACTAATTGAGGTATGTTTGACAGATATACTTGGAAGGGTACGGGCTGGATATCACTCACTTTTGAAGTACATAATGGGTTGAAACAAGTATCTCCCCAATACTTTTTAATCTAGTTTTAGACTCTACTATTAGGGTAATGCTAGAGAGAAGGAATGGCTTGACATTAAACGGTAAAAGCAGCTATTAGGCAAAACAGATAATTTAGTCATGTTAGGTAATCATAATGAAATTATTGCAAGTAATGCAGGAATTTTACTATAGGGCAGTAAGCAAATAGTTTTAAAAGTGAAAGCTTAAAAGAATAAATATATGATCACACAGAGCACAGATTCAGGACAATAATTTAGAGGTTACTTTGAACAACATGTAATTCAACATGATTAATGAGTTTACATTTTTAGGAACAATTTTAACTAACAATAACGATATTAAAGGGGAAATTAGAAACAAGAATATACAGTCAGGAAATGCTCGCTATGATTCGGTCAGAAAGTTATTAAGATCTCACATGCTGTAAAAAGATGTAAAATTTAGAATATACAAAGCCATAGTTATACCAAGTGCTTACTATGGTTATGAAACGTGGTAGATCACCTTAAATGACAAAAATAAATTTAGGGTGTTCTAAAACAAAGTACTTAAGAATATATTTGGTCCAAAAAGGGCTGAAGATATTGGGGATAGAGGAGGTTACATAATTATGAGTTACAAACCCTGTAATCAACACTAGACAATGCTGGATAGTCCAAATTCACAGATTACGATGGGCAGGACATACAGAGCATATGGTAGAATCTAAAGCCATGTTCAGGGTATTGACTGGTGAACCCATTAGGAAGTATACCCGAATTTCCATGGAGGGAGAGTGGAAAACTATTTTGGAAAAACTTACCTAAGTACACCCAAACGAGATTCGAGCTTTGATCTCCACGTAATCGATAGAACGGTCTACTGTGAGAATAGCGCGTTAGAGCACGCAGCCACCGAAGTGGGTACGTGTCTATATTGATTCTTAAGGACGGTACGTATCCATAATAAGGCTCAGAGTGTACATTTAATGCGGTGGAAAGCTAATCCTGAGAAAGAGGTTGAGTGGGCGGGGGCTATGTGGCAAAGGCTTGTTTTCCTCGTGACTCAGATGGTCAGTATACAAGCCTGCCACTGCCTCCCTTATTCCAACCCCTCTCTACCTTTCTCAACCCCCTCAATCCAACCACTACAATCTAACATCTGCCCACTGCGGTGGGTACAGCTGGCTGAAGCTAAATCTCCAGGCCTCTAGAGTTAAGGTTTTAGAGTTTTATCGCCTGAAACGTGTTTAAAGGCCATGTTCCCAATTTGTACTCAACACGAACTCACAATTCTCCCCCCTTTAACCCCGAGTATACCACACGGGTTTCTGAAAAACAGGAGGAATGTTACCCTCTATAAGTAAATAGACCTTGGAATCTTTTTTTACTATAAAGGCGAAAAAAGTTGCTTTAAGACTCAAAAAAGCTTCATTGTTTCAATTAAAATGAAAAAATAAAACAAACTTGGAAAATTAATACATATTAACAAGGTTATTAATTCATTTTTTCTATAGCGTCTTACTAACCATCTGGTCATAAGATTTTTCATATGTGGAAATTTTAGAGAAACTAATGTTTGCACCAATGGGAGCAAAAGTTTTTAATTATTACCTCATTATGCACTCCAGTAGATGATGGTGAGCTCATCACAAGTGAACATGAGAAGATTCTCAAAGAAAAATGGACGCGAATTATCGGCCAACACGTCATTTATTTGAAAAATCTCCTTTCAATATCTACAGAAGCTAAGAGAGTATTCTTAATTGCACTAAATACCTAGATGTTATTTCCTATTAAATGACAAGAGTGCCAACATCTTAACCCATCAACACTGGGGAGATGAAGCACAAAGTGTAGAACGTAGTCTGAGTTTTTGGCAGGCATATATTTCGGTTTGTCTGACATTAGTTCACCAATACGATCACCCACATTTCCCAATGCGCCTTCCGTTGTTCTTTTCCAAATCTTTAATATTGTTGAGGTTCACACATCTCCTCTGAAGACGTGTAATTTTTGACGATACATAACCTAAAATGGCATTGTTAAATGCCAACTTTCCCTTCATTTTCGCTGTCTGATGACATTTCTTGAGTATTAAGGTGTGACGCCACAGCCTCCGGACTGGACTTGACGTGACATGACCGGACTAGGCAAATCTGCGCCACAGCGAACCGAATTGAGTTTGGCTGTGTCGTCTAAAACATCTTAGTTTATTCTGAATTTCTCTCAGTATAAATATGAATTCCGGGCAACAGTTATTGGATTTAAGCTCTAAATCCGATTCAAATGAAGCACAGTTTGTGCTATTGAATAGGATCTGAATATTAATTATATGAGAATGGCTTTAAAATCGAATTTTACTATTAGAGAACTTATTTTTAAGAAGAATATATATAGACACTTTAAATATAATTTATAAATACTTTAAATTCGTACTTTAATTAACATTTAACACATGAAAATTGTAGACGTACGGTATGTAAACAACTTCTCACGTGCTGGAGATAATGTTGTTAAGGGTGGTGGGGGAAACAGGCTCAAGTTAGTTTTCCGATTGGGACCGTACAAGACCTGACTCCGGTCGGCAGATTATGTCAAGTTCCGTTGAGTCTGGTCGCAGTGGCACCTAGACAATAAATAAGCATTGTATGGAAAATCACACTGCACTCCAGTCATGTCAAATTATGAGGGGCTCTAACATCTTGTGTTTAAAGATAATCTACTACTACAGGTTTGAACATATTTAATAATAATATATACAGGTATTTATCCAAGTGCTTCATCACGTGATAATAGGTTGCAGAAACATGAGGAGCAGGAGAGAGAGAGGAATCAATAATGGTAAAACACTCTAAGTAGGCCTATACCGGGTCGATATTCAAACTGAGACATCAGCATAGGTGGGCATGTGGATAAAACTATTTAACACACATGACCCCCTTGAGGTTAAGTTTATTCTAGAATTAATAAAATACTCGTGTGTAGGTAGGGGTTGGGAGGATAGCTTTAAATAAATGATCCCGCATTAGTGTCTAGAGGGAGTGTGTAAACCTAAGTGATGAATGACCTGTGTTAAACCAACCCTTAATGGACTTGGCTGAGATTCTAACCTTGATCTCTCCATTCAGTAATTCAGCCTACTAGAAAGACTATTTAGTCTTACTTTTAGTTCAAGTTTATTTTCCAGGGTTTTAAAAGTTAATTTTAATTTAATTTTACAATAACAAGTTTTGATATAAGTCATCCTACAGTCCTAAGTATTGTTAGTTATTTTGGTCATGTTACGTAATAGCAAAAGTTTTTAACTATTGTTAATTACAAAGAGCTGTAAGTATCAAATAATAGCTTATTTTTACGAAACATTTTTAACCATTTTAATACAAAAGTAAAATAATAAATAGGTTTGAGTGCATGAATTGAAGCCATACATCAAAATGACTGAGGCTACAACTTTCTCCTAAAAGTTTATTATTTCCCCCTTTGCCTCTCAATCTCCACCGTTCTTCGTATTTTACTACCCACCCAGTCTATCCAAATATTTATATCAATAGGTTAGGGATAAATAAATTAAAATTTATTAAAAAAAAGTACCTATATTTGTGCGTAAGGAGTGTGGAAAATCATCTAGGAAAAAAAACACGTAGTATCATACATTGTGATTTTTTTATGTATCACCACGCAAATGTGGGCTTATTTTCACTTATATACTAACTTATTAATCTTTATCGATTGGGTCCGGATTAATAGGGAGACAAAAATCCCAGAAATTTAACTTTCTCTCACAAAAATATAAATAAATCGAGATCTCTTGAGAGGAGACGAGTAAAGATAATTTTAAAATAAAATCCTGTAATTTCGTTACAAGCCCGTCATGTGTTAGCTATTTCAAACTTCATTTACCCCTCATGTAGTTTACAAACAACCTTGGCAACTTTACGACTAAAAATTGCCAACAAGTAAACTCCCATATTCCCTTTCATTAGGATAAGAGGGGAAAAGCGCGCTATGGCCTTTCAAGGTCTTAAAAAAGCAAAAAGCAATGAAAATACCTCTAATATCACTTCATGAGATTGACAAAGTTTAATGACATGGCTGTGAGGGATCCATTTTTATAAAATGAGTTTTTCATTGCATTTTGTAGTTGGACGTCAATCTTGTTAAATATCATGTTCTTCCTGGATGGCCTTTCAAATAAGGAACATATTTTTATTTATATACACCCAATATAAATGTATGAAAAATTAAACGTGTTGTTTAATATCACCTCTTAACTATTATATTTGGTTACTTTACGCTATTTTAAGAATAAACAACACAAATTATGATGATTTGAGATTAATTATAGAAGAAATGGAGAGAAAATGACTAGGTGCACTAATACATTTTAGCTCTCAAAATTTCAACTTCCATCAAGTCAGATAGTCCTATATGTAACAAGGAGTGGATAACTCGCAAACTAAATGTGAGATATCTGAAGCATATGACAGATAGATGATTGGATATCTTTATGTTTCATAATAGATACATAGCTAGGACAGTTGGTAACCTTTATACCAGCTTCTTGCTGTATTAGGTGGATAATTGGATAATTAGTTACAGTCTTGTAATAAACTTGATTCATAAATCAGTCAATTTTTACCTTTAAGTTAGATATTCTATGTTTAGAGTAGTAAATGAATGAAATAGCTAAGAAATGTATATCGAAAAACTCGAATGTAACAAGTCATTAATTAATGGGTGCTGAAGAAGTACAGTTAGAAACAGAATACAATAGGTCAATGGGAAAGAAGAGTTTTACGTTGCTTTGGGCATGTTGTAAAGTTGCGTGTGAATCGAGCTACGAGGCAAATATATGACGGTAGAATGTGTGGATCAAAATGAAAGGGTAGGTCATGTATGACGTAGCTAAGTGTTGTGGACGAATGTGTGATAAAGAGAAACAATAATTGTTTTAAGAATACAAGAACATGCATGACTCGGTGTATGGATTTTATTGAAGCGATGGGAATATGCAATGATAGGGAAGTATGGAGAAAGTTAGTAAGCAAGGATTAAGTACGGAATTGTTTTTTGAGCTATATGCACAGTTTTTTCCCTTAATACGCAAGGGAACGACATGATTATGTATGCATGCATGCATATATGTATGTGTGTATGTAAGTATGTGTGTATGTATGTAAGTATGTGTGTGTGTATGTATGTATGTATGTGTGTATGTATGTGTGTATGTATGTAAGTATGTGTATGTATGTATATATGTATGTATGTATGCATTCATATATGTATGTATGTGTGTATGTATGTAAGTATGTGTGTGTATGTATGTATGCATTCATATATGTATGTATGTGTGTATGTATGTAAGTATGTGTGTGTATGTATGTATGTGTGTATGTGTGTATGTATGTAAGTATGTGTGTGTATGTATGTATGTGTGTATGTGTGTATGTATGTGTGTGTATGTATGTAAGTATGTGTGTGTATGTATGTATGTGTGTATGTGTGTGTATGTATGTATGTGTGTATGTGTGTATGTATGTGTGTGTATGTATGTAAGTATGTGTATGTATGTATGTATATATGTATGTATGTGTGTATGTATGTAAGTATGTGTGTGTATGTATGTGTGTATGTAAGTATGTGTGTATGTATGTAAGTGTGTATGTATGTATGTATGTGTGTGTATGTATGTGTGTGTGTGTATGTATGTATGTATGCATTCATGTATGTATGTATGTATGTGTGTATGTATGTAGTTATGTATGTATGACACAGGATAGGCAATAGTTTGGCAGAAAATTGACTACATTCATTAAGGTTAATTGAGGCCGATGACCTAAAATTGTATTAAAATTAGATTAGATAATATTTTGTAAAATTCTGTTAGTAGTGAGATACCTCGATGGTTCGTACACTAAGTTTTAGTTTCCCTTTAGTAAATGGATAATATCACATGGTCCTTCTATTTCCGTGGTTAACTTCACGGCTACATGTATTACATAGGAGTTAAAGAATTTCTGTTACTAATATTTAACCACATCCTTTTATTAACTTTCCTGAAATAAAATATATATCTAGAGCTTTAAGTTTCTTAAAAACACTAATAGTTTTTTTGATTTCACTAATACTTTGCTTTAGGACTTGTGTTTCAGCAACATGAATTCTCACAACTTTAATTAATCCAGATACTTTATGAACATTCAAAATATAACTGAACTAGTAGTTTCATCTATTCAAAACTTCGCTCGTATTTTCCAATAAATTACCATTTTTATCTTATATTAATTTGGACCTAGACTTATAAATGTTAATATATATGCTAATATCTAAATAAACTTCCCTAATGTTGATATTTTTGACTATTTGTTTTACCTCGCTAATTTTTAAATTTAAATACTTTTTATTATTTCTGTATAGGGCATTCACCTTCCTTTTTGCGATGCTGAATGCGTTTAAGTTCGAGCTACTGAAACTTTCTAGCCAACGTAATTTTGCTTCCCTTCTTTATTAATTTAGAATATCCATAGTCATACAATGTTTTCTTCATACTGCTTTTTTTACTTTCTCGCTATCGTACAGTTAGAGAAAGTATTGGGATCGTCAAAATCTAACTTGAGATTTTGATGAAACTCGACGTTTCATAAACCCCTGAATCCGAAAAAGTGGTTTTTGAATTTTGGTCTGTCTGTTTGTCTACCTCTTTGTCTGTATCTCCAACTAGAGCCTAAACCATTTTACCAATTAGGCTAAAACTTGGTATCTAAGGTTTTCATGGGGTTGCCCCGAGGAGTTTTTGGAATTGGATATATAACCCTAAAATTAAGGGTAGTTTACTGAAGGGCCAAAAGAGGAAAAGTCGATTTTCCCAAAATCGGCTCTAACGATAATGAATAAATTTCCTTTATAAACATTTATAAATATTACAAACAATATGGATACTCTCAATTTTTCGGCAAAATGAATTTAAGGGTTCCGGTCTGCTGCGTAAATTCTTATTATTTATCATATCTCAGTAACTCTTTGAGTTATGAAATTACTGATCATTGCATATATGTATATCTATTTATAATACAAATCTTTTATTTATGTTTATAAAATCAATAACTTTCAAGATATACACAATTATATATATATTTTAACTTTTTGAACTCTAAAGATTAAGTATTGCAACCGTAAAACAAACAAAAAAACTAACCCGAAATGTTGATAGATGTTGACGTTTCATTACCTCCCGAACCCTAAAAAGTAGTTTTTGCAATGCCGTCTGTCTGTGTGTCTCTTTAACCCTAATATTAAGAGTAATTTAGTAAAAAGAGAAAAATTGATTTTCTAAAATCGGCTCTAACGATTTTGATTAAAATTTGTATCTAAGCGTTGATTAAGATTATAAATAAAATGGCTATTTCCATTTTTCTATAAAAATCAATTTTAGTGTACTTTACAGAAGCGGAAATTTTCTGTAGTTCTTCAAATATTTGAGATATTAAATAACTTATCATTGTAAAATTGCAGTATTATTAAAAATAGAAAGCTTTAATTTGAAATATATTTTTTAAAAACCAATATTTTATGAAATATTGACAACTATATTAATACAAGTTTTAACGCAATAATTCTGTAATGCCATAGAGTAATTAAATATAAGTAGTCCCTCAAAAAGTTTGCTTATTTTTCCTTTAACCTCTTAATAGAAATGTTTGTACAACAATGATTTATCTCCTTCATTTTAGACTCAATAGTCAATGTTTACATTTTTTATTGGTCAAAATTTATAAATGAGAAATTGAATAGCAATGCGATGACCTGAATATGTGAAACACCTAATAAAATTTTAAAATTTTAACCAGAATTAGAAATTTTAGTATGAAGTGTTGAGCCTTGGGAACCCAAAATCGAGCATTTTTATTGGTCTAAACATACAAATTAGGACATTCTTTAAAAATAAAACTATAAAATTTAAAACCGGGACTCAAGAAAGGTTTTACGTAAGTATAGTGCAATTTATGCTTTGGCTTTCTAGTGTATATTATTTCGTTTCATATGTATTACGAGTTTTGAGTAAATATCTCCATTTTTAAACAATAGAGCGAGAAAGTCCGTTCGGAGTTCCGTACCATTTATTTTAGAAGATACATACATTACTCTTTGTTGCATTTCTAATACTATTCCTAATTTTTACACCACGTTCCTTTAAAGTAATGTTCTCCTCATAATCCTGTGAACTATCTAGAGAATAAAACAGATTTTAAAATTAAATTTGGTATTTAATTTTATATTCTTAATCTGTCAGTTTATCTCCATCACATATTTTTATCTTTAACGGCTGATAACTCTTTTTTCATTACTAACAGACGTTATCTAAGCTTTTCTACAAATAAATAACTATATGAATCGCCATCTGCTCCCCTGTATGACTTGACATCCATTAAGCTTGTATGACGTATGTTATAAATCAGCACATGATCTATTTGATTGAATGTATTCCCATTCGAGGAGGTCGAAGAAAATTTATTAATAGCCTTATACTCGAAGCAAGTAATTTTTCTTATAAGGTTCTTTGAAGTGACAAAATCTATTAATCTCAAACCATTATCATTAATAACGTTATACAAAATATATTTTACCATTTCAGGTCCAAACAATTCTGTCTTTCCTATATTTACATAAAAGTACCCTCTCATAGTCTCCATGTGATAGTTTTGGAACTGGTAGAAAAGATTTTCTAGTTTCTAACAAAATATATCTTTTACTAGGTCATCTTTGCCTTCTGTTAGACAATACACATGGATGTGACCGTATTATACCAACTCTTTGATACTATTTATATTTGACATTTTATCATGAATGAATTTTACATCCTTAGCTGATGACATACTCTTTCTGTGGATTGTGCCTAATCTATGTGTATCCACCACTCTATATAAAAACACATATTATACCTTTAATGATCGTCTAACCCTTTGTAGAGCCACTATATCTAGTCATAGCCTACCCATTTTATCAATTATTATCGATTGTATTGCACATGGTATATTTAAGCTCCTTAAATTCCACGTTTCAATCCCAGGATTTTCCCCAGCCTTACTATCCCATTACTTCCTCAACGTACTCCCCACCCGGAGATCCGAATGGCGGACTATTTTACATCCATTATACTTTATTACAGGAAAATACATTGTGAACTTCTGAGTGTTTTTTGATGTCTATTTTTTTTACAATGAGAGCTCATCACGCTCACGTCTTAATCTCCAAGCTGGAGGACCACCCCTATCAGCTGACCACAACTGTTTATTCAATTTATTCACAGCTAGTCAGCTACCCTTAATAATGAGGGCCATATTATTTATCTGCGACCTGAGGATAAACCGTGCAGGAATGTTAGGAATCCACGAGAACAGATTCAATATGTTCTCTAATTTAATTTAGAACAAAAATATTATTTTTGAGTACATTATTATTAATGTTTTGCCTCTAAACAGATGAAAACCATAATTAAATTTTGGTCTCATGCGCATTAGCTAAAAATAAATTAATCTTATTTTTTTGCACAAGCCATTGTATATCTTTTGCATTAAGTAACTTCCCTAATAGCCTGCCATGTCCTTCCTGGTCAAATCGTTTAGTTATTTCCTTTCGTATATAAAACATTTACGAATAATATAGACGTTATTGATATGGGCCCAATGTGATAGGCTGAAAATGTATTAACAGTTAGAAAATATCCTTGAATTGGTTAAATAGTGTTGTTTTACCGAAATATACTTACATTTCAAAGTAAAATCCTCCCCGAAAGCCCCAAAATTCGCCTCCAAACAAAGTAAATGAAAGTTATAAAATTAAACAAGAACAGGGTTATTTTAAAAATAATCAGGCTTATAAAAAGGCAGACCAAATTATCATCTCTCAAATTACTAGCTACTTTAAAACATTGTTTTAAAAATCGACATTATTTTCCACTATGAATATATTTACTATGCAAATTTTCAGAGATTCAAAATAAATGATTATTATTAGAATCATTTTCAAATTTCTAGTGTTTTTAACCCTAAAATATTTTTAAAAATCTCATCGGTCATTTAATGTGTTTACATATTTAAAAATCCAGAAACAAAAGGTGAATCGACAAAAATGTTATCGCACCTGCATATATTTACAAAATATTTTATTTTATACATAATCTAGTACAAGATAGTTGAGAATTACTGAGAAAATAATAAAAGTTCAAACTAGTAAATGCCCAAGATGTTTTTATTCAGTTTATAATCATAAAATTGTTTCCAAAATACAAGTTTTCATGTAAGTTTAACAAACATTCTGCTTTGTAAAAAGAATTCAAGTCTTTAGTATATTTTAGAATTCAATTGAATTATATTTACACATATCTAAATATCTTATAAGTCAGTCATTTTAAGACTATGGTCCTCTATACAGTACAACGTACTGTACATTTAGTTTTATAAAAATGTATCAAATTAAATGAGAATTTCTGTTTCTTTTTTTCTCTTTATCTCTACGAGAGCACAAAGTGACTGACAATATGTCACAACGTTTCCCATTTTTTTTTCACACATATTTTTTATTTGTTTACTCCATTCTCTCTGTATGCAGTTGATGGGAAACCATGTATGTCACTAGCAGAAAGCACTCCAGGGACTAAAAATAGGTTACAGGATAATAATTATTATCCATTAAAAAAACATCGACGACATTTTTGAAACATTTACTTGAAAATGGGTATGTAAATGGGTTTAACGTTGCTGATATCCATTTGTGTGTGTGGACTTTTCGGGAGGAGATGAGTAGAGCAGGGTGAGAGGGAGAAAGGGGTTGGTTGTATGTAAATACTATTTTGAACTAAACATAATTTACAACGTAAAGTGTATACGCCACCATAAAACACTAGGAAACAAAGAATGTTTAATTAATTTTGACCAAAGTGGTTTGTTAATGAAACGGGTGTGTGTAATATTTAACACTAAAATTTCAACTTTGTGTTTGGCCGGTATTCAATTTACGGAGCTGTAATATTGTTGTACGTGTCCTGTTTGTTACTGGTTTTTTTTCTATGTTATTTCCTGGTTTTTTTTCATCAGAAGTTAGCGACATTTATTATACTTATTCTACATTATTTGATTCTATTGTGAACCACAAACTGCTAAATAATTCAAAAGTTTATTTTGTGGAAGAGCTATGTCTGCATTTTAAATATCATATAAAATGAAGGGAGTTTAAAAAAAAAGGTGAGAAGCTGGGTGTGGTAGACCCTCCTTCACCACCACCGAAATATCAACTAATCCTGCATTAAATTAAATTTAAACACAACTTTTTCATCACAGCAAATGAAAAATAGGAAATTAAAGATGTGTTATAATGGAGGGATAATAATATTATAGATGGACGTAACCGATTCACACAATTTGTATGTTATTTTACATTGAAAAATAGGCCTACACCCAATGAAGCAAACAATATTACAATCTTAGAAATAAACAAGAACTGTATAGGTATTCTTCTGGAAGCACAGTAGTTAGACTATCGGCATAGTGCGGGAAAGATCAAGGGTTCTATTCCCATATTCAGGTTTGATTTTTATATTTAAAGAATATTATATTTGGATGCGGTTGTAACCGTAATTAACAAATACAATTTTGTTCTTAAGTTTAAAAAACATATCTATGTTTCCAATGCATTAATATCTAGCTAAGCTTCTAGTCATGTGTATTGAGGTTATTTTTTTTCAAAATATTCTCTCACGCTCAGTAAGACGGCGAGAACTAATCACTGTTCTTCAAACCAACCACAAACTTGCTTTGATAAAGTTTCTGAAAGTAAAGTTAAAAAAAAAAATTCATTTGTGTATTCAATAGATATAACGAGGTTTCCCACTTCTGACGTAATGACCAGTAAAAATAGGATTTTACAATTTTTTGTTTGTTTAAGTTTTACTGGGAAAACTTTATAACTATATAATTGAGATGTAAGCCACCAATTCCTAAAGAATTCTAAACATTGTCATAAATATTTTCTTAAATCTTGAAGTAGTCCTTTTGTAATACTTAAATCGTCTATAATTTAAAATAAATTTACTTTATTCATGAAAAAGTTCACTAAGAATCTTTCAGTAAACATTTTGAGTAAAAAAGCGCATGTAAGTATATGTATATGTTACTGTAAAAGTCCAAAAACTGGTAAATCTTATAGTTTACCAGTAAATCCTAGAATTTACCAATATCTGATGGTAAGAGTTCGAAATATCTCAGAAAATGTTTACATTTTGAGTTTTAGCAATCTCTGGAGACGGGTGGGAGAGAGGATCCCTAGTTCTAGCTTTGACCAACACTCAAAAGCCAACTAATATTCTAGACTAACCTAACATTACTTAACCCCGCCTAATCTAACATTTAGGTTAGGTTGGATTATGATTGGTTAGGTTAGGTTATGATATGTTAGTCTAGGTTATTTATTTACTGCTGCTGGTCAAATATAGAATTGGGAATTTTCTCTCCCACTTATCTCTAGAGATGGTTAAAACTCAAAATGTAAATATTTTCTAAAATATTTCGGACTTTTACCATCAGATATTGATAAATGCTGTGACATAGATACTGAATGGTAAATAATAAATAGTTTATTTTGAAATGAGTGTCAATATTGTCCACGAACAAATAGTAGAGTGTGTTTATACTAGTCAGAGAAAATGGGGAAGTGTTATCACTAGATTAAAAAAAAAGATGCCCCGTGTGTTGAATTGCTCATTTTGTTAATCCTTCATTTTTTCCCCGTACATTATCGTGTTATATTGCTTATAGAGACTAGAGTCGGCAAGTTAAGATTTAACTCGCTTCTCAAAATATCTTTGAATTCACCAAGCAATCAACGTTCTTAAGGTGGGATTATAAGGGATACGAAACAAGGTAGGTGTTTTAGGCAGTTTTTATATAAACATTATTTTGGACATAGTAAATCAAATATTTCTTCAATAGAAACATAGAGTTTAATTTTCTTCACCTGGTGATATCAACAATTGCTCAATATTTTCATGAACATACTGGCATTAGATAACAAACTTTTAAATGAAAAAAAAAGGTTGTCGTTAAATTACAGGACACCCTTAACAGAGATTTATTAACTGTTGAGGTCACTATGGGAAGACAATTAACTCCTATGTTTATACTTGAGAATTATTTGATTTCTTACAGAAAAAAAGATTTGATATAAAAAGTGATTTTACAGTTTTTTAGAGCAACAATTTTTTTGGCCAAAATAAATCATGGGAAGAAAATTAAACTATATTTCCACTTTAAAAATATTTGATTTATTTTGACAAAAAGAAGTTTTGCGATTAAAAAGTGCAAAAATTCTTCTTCGTTTTTCTTGCATCCCTTACAATTCCACCTAAAAATCTATCAATACGAAATAATAATGTATAAAAGTTTTGACTAAGGGGTCAGGTTAGTCGACTATGGATGGCTCAACTCCAAGTGGTGCTAATTATGATATTTACTATTTGCACACTTGCCCATTGAGCTAGCTAATAACCTGCATCGATTGCCAGGGTCATAGCTATAGTCTGGCTTTCCAAGGATGGGGAGGTCAGGCTTCGAATCCCTTCTGCGTGTACTGAGGGTGTTTTTTTCTTCATAAGGAGTCTATTCCTCTCTCTTCACGCAAATAAGGGTACATATTATCTAGATAATATATTCTTTATCCCTACCCCATTAGGGTTATTAATTTACGTAGCCTATAGCCGAGAACAAAACTATTACATAAATACTGTGGTGTAGAAATACGCTTTCTTTTAAATTTATTTGTAGGCTGTGTGGTATAAATATGTATATAAGTATCTATCTTCTTATATATGATATATATATATAAATATATAGGTACCTACACGTATCTACCTAGATGTACTGTACATATATATTAATATATTATTATTATTATTATTATTATTATTATTATTATTAGCACCACGTCTTACTACCCGTTCGGGATATACGCACTTACGCTAATGTTTAATGGTACGGTGAGTGTGAGATTAAATGGAGGACCTACAGTTTAACGTGGAATCTGAACCACAGTGGAGGCCTGGAATTCCACACATTCACAAGATGTAATTAATATACTTCTTGTCAGAGGTAAAGGAAGAGTTTGGCAATCAGTCAAATCTGTGCTGGGACCTAGGATTGAACCCCAGACCCCCAGCACAGAAGTGCGACACCTTACCCCTAAACCGCCAGGTCACCTATGTTAATATATATATATGTTAAGTAGACAGGTGGATAGAAATAGTTCCATTCAACCTACAAATACATTTAAAATAAAATGTAGTCCTTCGCCATGTATACGGAAATATATATGGTATTTAATGTATATTTGATCATTTTTTTTATAAATTATTCGATATACATCTAAACATATTCAAATGTTATAGTTTTTCCTTTAAAATAACGCAGTTTCTCTATATTTTCAAATTAACAGAACATAAAGCCAGAAATAGAAGTAATTTTTGGTCTTAAAATGGTAAAGTTTTTGTAGTCAATGGCTTGAATACATATTATTATTATTATTATTATTATTATTATTATTATTAGCACCACGTCTTACTACCCGTTCGGGATATACGCACTTACGCTAATGTTTAATGGTACGGTGAGTGTGAGATTAAATGGAGGACCTACAGTTTAACGTGGAATCTGAACCACAGTGGAGGCCTGGAATTCCACACATTCACAAGATGTAATTAATATACTTCTTGTCAGAGGTAAAGGAAGAGTTTGGCAATCAGTCAAATCTGTGCTGGGACCTAGGATTGAACCCCAGACCCCCAGCACAGAAGTGCGACACCTTACCCCTAAACCGCCAGGTCACCTATGTTAATATATATATATGTTAAGTAGACAGGTGGATAGAAATAGTTCCATTCAACCTACAAATACATTTAAAATAAAATGTAGTCCTTCGCCATGTATACGGAAATATATATGGTATTTAATGTATATTTGATCATTTTTTTTATAAATTATTCGATATACATCTAAACATATTCAAATGTTATAGTTTTTCCTTTAAAATAACGCAGTTTCTCTATATTTTCAAATTAACAGAACATAAAGCCAGAAATAGAAGTAATTTTTGGTCTTAAAATGGTAAAGTTTTTGTAGTCAATGGCTTGAATACAGGAGTGCTTTTATTGGAATATTTCCAGAATATCCTTTCTCTTACCGTAAAACAACAAACAATCCCCAATAATATAAACTTGCTTCCAAAATGAATGTATTGTTCTTTGTTTTGTACAATGGAATGTCTACAATTCATATGTAAGCCTCAAATTTTTTTATTTTACGAAATTCAGCTAGTGACCTTTAAATTTAAAGATAATTTTGTTTTGTGAATTCCGCTCATAATAGGAAGGATAACAAAATATTCCATTATTAAAATATGATAGCAAGTCAGCATTACTAAAATAAAATAACCAGAACTTTAGTAATCATGTAGCTCATATCGATGGGCTCACGAACAAAGGCGTCAAGCTCATGCAGTTTAGTTTGCTGGGAAAAGATAGGTCGGGTTGATAATATCAGCCGGGCGTGATGCGAGATAGTTTTATCTATCCTCTTTACACTTTACGAGTACTTTTCTTCCAAACTATCCACTATTTCTACCACTTCGAATAAGCAGTTAGTAGCTTTGGTGTTGAGCTTACAAATTTTAAAAAAGCATAAGAAGTCAGGATTTGAATGATCACTGGCGGATGTTTACTCACAAGGTTCTCGATATGGTTTTCCCATCCTCTATCCACGATATTGTGGGGGGAATTTATGATTGATTTACCCGTATATTCCGTACCTCTAAGAGTTTAGCTGATAATTAATTATTACCTTTGTATAAAGACGTGTCACATTTAAGCGGGCACGAGCAACAAAACAAAAATTAAAACTTTAACATACCTTATTTAGAAATTCAAAATTTATTTTGAAAGGGCATGAATAGGTGAGGGAGAGGAAACAACGACGAATTATATATGAAATACAGATTTGAAATAGCTAAAGATGTATGTCAAAAAATCTCTCACACTTTTTATTCCAACGAAGACATACTTAGACGACTTCACCCTAATAGTGAAGTAGATAAAGCTATTAAGGTATATTCCTTGGATTTGGTCTTTGACCACTCTTTCTTATCTAAAAACGTAGTATTTTGTCTTTAAATTAAAATAATTTACTTGAATAATGACAGCTGGACACGTGAATCAAACTCAGGACCCTTGTCTTATATCTGCATTTCTCGAACACTAAGCTAGCGTATAATCTGAACGGGTAGTAAATCGCGGCGATAAAAAAAAACTGAACTATTTAGAAACTGTAATGTGCTCAAGGTCATCCGTGTAAATATTGATTAGTTCAGTGACGCGTTAATCATAAGGTGTCTTGTTCTATATTCCCGGGTCATTTTAAAGCTATAAAACTATGAAAGCTATAAAGCTATGGATTAAATATCTAAGCCTATTGGCTATTGGTTAATTGTACTATTGGCAGCAAAGTGTCAACTACCGAGTAGAAGGTGGCTGCATTATCTGATAATTCGTTATCTTAATAAATCACACATTTGTAACCGATGATTTCCACATGTCCAACACAGACTTTGCCTTAAAATATGAGTCAAGTGCGTTGCTAGACATGGGGTTCAGTGATTATAGCATTAACGTACCATGCCAAAGGTCCCATGATCCATTCCCGTGTCAAGATGACATTTTTACAATTTAAAGAATATTATATTTAATATGTTTGACATAACATATACCCATGGACGGCTGTTTCCGTATTCAAAGTAATTTTATACCTACGTGTAATATTTTGCGTTTGAAAAGGTATAGTACTAAAAATTGGCATAGAATGAATTTATTACATTATTGAAACGTATAAAATTTAGAGGTTTATTGAATTCACCTCATTCTCCCTTTCGACATGTATTTGCCAAGAGTGATATCAGATTAAATAATAATAGTAATAAAACTATTCATATCGTTTGAATGTCAATGGGATTTTAAGGGATATGAAGGGGTATGGGACTGTAGCAACAAATAAAGGGGCTGGGGAGGGGGGTGATGGAACCCTTTGCATCATAGCTCGTTACGACCGAGTGCCGTTATGTATTTGTACTGCCCGGCAATGCCATCAATTACTGCTAACCCTCACCCAACCTCTCGTACTTTTTTTTTTGAAAAATATGCTTGTGGTGGTGTGTTGTTTTTAGCGCCATATAGATGGAAGGGAAATGGGAGGCGGGGATGGGGTGACGACTCATAGATGGTTGAAGGGGGTTTAAAAAAAAAGGGGGGGGGAAACGTGGTTTGGAGGGTGGAATTCGGAATGGTATTTTAAATTGTCCTTCTGTCCCCCATCAAGTTTTACCAGGAGATATTAAAGTTTGTTCGTTTTAATGCTGGTGACGTTTTTATTTTTTTAATTCTTTTTATTTGCTTTATGTTCCAGGGTCCGGTCACTTTATGTACATCCTTCACATCCACAGTGCCGATGGGGATGAGAAAAATCGAAACACGATCCTCTGGTGTTTTTTTTATGTACATTCGGAGACAAAATGAAACGCAAAACTTCTTATCTACTTTTTTTTTGTCATTGAGATTCACAGCCTATTGTATGAGTTTGTACTAACTATGCTAATGTGTTATGGATGAAGAAAGGTGCATTTAGAGGAGGTGTACAAACATTTTATGGTTTAATGGAGGAAAGTTTTTAAACCATATATGAAAATACATCCTCAGTACACTCTACTGGGACTCGAACCTCGATCTCCCCGTCATTCAAGTCCAGTTAAGCTATTCTAGCACAGAATTAAGTAGCTTTTAAATTGTTAATGGGTTTTATTTGTACGTAAATGGACTATACAACCTAAAATGACAATTTAAAACCTTGACATCAGCATCAGTGACCACATGGTCTTAAACGTCATTCTCATGTTGGAAAGGGCTTCCGGTGGTGAGGAACCCTAGGTTAAAGTCTTGGGTAGGTGTATTTTATTTTAGCACCTCTTATTACTATAAGTTCAGGCTATATACTTTTGTACTAATTACGCAAATGTTTTTAAGGATTACGTTGGCTATATTTATAGAAAATGTATCTACATTTGCGTGGAGTGAGAATGTAAAACCATTTTGGAAAAAAATCTCAGCATACTCAACCGAAATTTGAACCTTGACCTGCCCGTCACCACCAGTCTAGTCTGACACGAGAGTAGCGCGCTAGACCATGCTTGTACAATGAATGTTTCCCACATTTCCTCTACGCCAAGTCTGATAAATTTCTTATAAAACCATACCTCCCTCATCCCTATCCCACTAACATATATTTGAATTTTAAAAATATTAGGATTCTTATAGAAGCTAATTAAAAGCATCCTCACCTGAAGTATTCTCGAAAAATAGATTGCTCTAGAAGCTATTTGAAGTGGTCTTCCCCCAGAAATAATTTTAAAATGGGATCTTTCTTGAAGCTATTAGAAATGATCCTCTTCTGGAAATCTTTTGAAAATTATATGCCCCTAGAAGATATTTGAGGTGGTCTTCCAGCGATAGACTTTTGAAAATCAAATGCTTTCAGAAACAGTCGTTCTCGCTGGGAAAACTCAAAATTACAAACTTCTAAAAGCTATTTGGAGTGGTCCTTCCCTTGAAATGTTGAAATTTGTCGTGCCCTAGAAGCTATTTAGAGTTCTTCTCGCCCTCCTTTTTTCGCCTATAGAAGCTTTTTGGAGTAATCATCGATGGTACATTAAAAAAATCATGTCTTACTATCCGTTCTGATTTTACGCCTTTTTTTAGAACCATATCTTACTATCCGTTCGGGATATACGCTTATGTACTAATAACGCTAATAGTGTTAGGAATTAGGAGTTTATATTTATAAGAAGTGTACCCGAATTTGTGTAGAGGAAGTGTGGAAAACAATTTTCGAAAAACCACCTTTGGTACACCCGATAGATATTCGAATTTCGATCTCACCTTTATCAGCAGTCTAGTATACTGTGAGACCTGTCTTAGACCATGCGGCCAATGAAGCGGGTATTTTGGAAATTGAATGCTTCTTAAAATTCATTTGGAGATTGATTTAACGTAATCTTTTAGCTACCTATTTGATAATATCAGAGGATTTGAAATATATATATATATATATGGGTGGGGCAGTGCCCCCTGCCCCCCAGTTCCATCACTCCTGAGAGCCCATCTCACTCAATGGATATCACCTAGATTGTTATACAGCTTGAATCATGCATAACATCGTAGTGAGGTAACCTGTAGTCTTCATTAGTAAACAGAAGAAACAATTTTACTATAGTTACAAAATAAAACCAAACTTTAAAAAAAAACCTCAAGATTTTTATACATCTTAGTTAGTTCGGTAGTGTGTATGCCTACTGAGGACCCTAAGCTCGATTCCTGGTATGAAAGAATAATTTACGACTAGTGTATTGTGTGTTTCCCCTTTAAAAATGATGAATTAACGGATGGGGGTTGGATGTTGTGCCTGTTATGAGTTTTTGATGGTTTATATGTCGTGTGCTAATAATAAGTCATTTCAGAAAGTACATGTTGGATACATAATTAAAAAATATGTATCTAAAAAAAACTAATACCGATTTTGCTATTTCCAATTAAATAATGCATAAACCCGCACCTGGGTGCAATTTCTGGTCATATTGTCATCTTGTATATGATATCTCGTTAACAGGTAACGAAAAAAAAAAAAAAAAAACATATCTACATCCCTCCAGCCTCTCCAACCGATCACTTTAATTTATTTTTATGATGAGTTTCGATAATTTAATCAAGATATCAACATTATTTTCGCAATATGGAAGTCAAACACGTAGCTTCCAAAATACATATTCAAACAGATAGTTATGAAATGGATTAATAAACAATACTTAACGAATCTCAAGTTCTCACCTACTCCATGTCTTACTACTCATCTGGATTATCAACATGATTACATTAGGCCTAATTTGATAAGGCTGAGTAATATAATTTAGTTGAAATGTACCCACACTGGCGTAGCGAAAACGAATGAGAATTCATCTATGAAAAACACACCAGTGCACTGAGTCGGGATTCAAGCCTAGAACTTTCAATTACAGTTGAGACTAACGCCTTAGCCTGAGTGCCTACCAATTAGGGTTGACTTAAGTTTACTTTATTTTATAACGGTCAAGAATTGATATTATTTATTATTTTTAGCATCGCGTCTTTCTACCCGTTTGGGCTATACACTTATCTACTAATTACGCTAGGGGGTTATGTGATTAGGAAGGTTATATTGATAGAAATTGTACCTGCATTTACATGGAGGGAGCATGGATAAAACATTTTAGAAAATCACCCTACGTACGCCCGCCCGAGATTTGGACCAGGCTATCATTATTATTATTATTGCTTTTATAATTTTATACTGCCATTTTATTTAACCCATTTATCTATCTGTAGTTACAGCACGAATAATTGAAACTGTGACCCCGACGATAACATTATTATCCGCAGTAATGGATGGGTAAACCTTGAATTCGTACTTTATCTTTTAATACCGTAGCTTTAATAAACACGATAATGGTGTTTGCAGTAAGTGCCACCGGTGTTATTAAATAACATTTATATGGTCACATGTAGACTATGTGACAAATTAAATTATCTCTTTTGTTAAGTTAAGTGACATGATTGCATAAACAAAGTGACAGGAAACGATTGTGTTTCTGTAAATGTCATGTGGGACCATATAGGCCTACATAATATTAGGTAGTTAAAAAAGTTATTTAAAAAAATAGAATACAACTATAGTTATACTAGCCAATAGCCCATGCTCAGCGTGGGTTTAATATCTTTTGACATTTTGAAACTATTTATAAACCACCCTCTTCCCCTTTCATCTTCTTAGGGAATGACGTTTTAATAACTTCTACCCCCGTCCCCCCAAAAAAAACCATTTGAAGAATTTCCCTGCCAAGTTTAATCTTTCCAGCTCAGATAGTTTGGAAGATAGTACTATGCCTTTAAAAATAATTTTAACCATGCTAGGAATCGAAACCGGCACATTGAGCTCAGTATAAAGACACGCTACCGACTGAGCTACGGTGTCAGACTATATAAAAATAAATTAAAAATTCCCATGATCTATTTTAAGCCACGTCTAATAGCCTTTAGAGTTATCAAACAAAATCATTTAATTAATGGAATAAGGATAAGAAAGGTATTATTTTAGAAGAAATATAATCAAGAATTTTCGTGGAGAGAAAGTGAGAATCCACTTAAGGAAAACTACCTTCAGTACATACTACAAGGATTTGTACACCTATCTCTCCATCACTGTTAATCGAATCCAACGTTAGAATGACGCATTGAACTACCGCTGCTCGTCATAATTTTATTAATACTTCAATATTACTTCTAATATGATTATAAATACTTCCTAGAGAAAATTTTACTTTTTCTATAGTTTTGAAAAATATATTTACAAATTGCATTTTTCAAGTGAACCAAAACTTCAATTTTCTTGTCTGTTTACTAAGGGGAGGAAGGTCGACCTTACATTCTCAGATGGGTTTACTGTATTATTTCTTCCCTAAATGGTTTCTCATTCTCCCTCCATGCCAATAATAGTTCACTTTCTCTTTAATTCTACCTCTATCATCCACACCCATTAGTTTAAATATGCAGATAGCTCAGACGGGTAGTAAAATGAGATGTGTTAAAAATAGTTATAACAATAGCCAAGAACAGTAGCTAAAATTAGTGGGGGTGCTGCTCCAGAAAATGTTTAGCCTTTGTTTTAAAATTGTGTAAAAGGGGGAAAAAAACACGTATAAAAATAAAATTTATTCAGGAACTTGATAAGATCTTAACAAATTTTTTTTTTTTTTTTTACTTACTTTAACTTAAATTGTTACAGTTCAAGCTTGATC